>WYDI02025476.1:0-99458 GCA_009867235.2 Psittacus erithacus | reverse complement strand
CCCTCCCCAGCATCCTTATAGGCCCCCTTCAGATACTGGAAGGCTGCTATGAGGTCTCCACACAGCTTCTCTTCTCCAGCCCCAACTTTCTTAGCCTGTCTTCATACAGGAGGTGCTTGAGCCCCATTATCATCCTTGTGGCTCCTATTCATTCTCTTCATGTACTCCCACTTTGCTGACAGCATGTTTTTGCCTCTTAAATTCACTTCTCCTGACCTTTTTCCTTGTCTGCTGGGTTTCCCCTTTCACTCCTAAGCATTAAGATAGCAGGAAACAGGTTGACCAAAGAAGTGGTGAACGGAGCATCCCTGGCAGCGTTCAAGGCCAGGTTGGGCAGAGCCTTGGGTGACATGGTTTAGTGGGAGATGTCCCTGCCCATGGCAGAGGGGTTGGAACTGGATGATCTTAAGGTCCTTTCCAACCCAAACTATTCTATGATTCTATGTGATGATTTTCCTTTAATTATTTGCACACAGTTATGTATTACTAAGCAAACTTCAGCTGAACAGTAAATGTTGAATGCTTCATAAACTGAGTTTCATAACCCCAGAACAAGCCTGCCACACACCAGTTATTTAGAAGGTAATCATAAGCAATTAAAAAGAAGATGTTTAATTTGGGTGGCACAAATGGCAGTCTGTAGAAGTGCACATTGTTTCTCTGCACTGCTGGCATCATGGAAAATCACACGGAGAGTCTCAGGAAGAGTGAACATTGGTAGTTTAATGTCTCAAATATTTTTCAGGGCTGTGCAAAGTGCTCTGGATAATTCTGCCTCATTCTCTTGAGCTTCATCTCCACGCTCAGACAGCTTGCTTCTGGGTGAAAGCCACTGTTTATTGGTACTCTCTTTTTTTCACTTACGACAATATGTCGAGAAAGGCATTTACCAGCTTATACCCCACTGCGGTACTTCAGCCCTTCTTCAGCTTTTCCCTCCACTCACTGCAGCGCCTCAGACCCTCTGGAGTGGTGACTGTCAGGGAAAGCTTTAGTATGAAAACTGCTGCACTGAACCTACCTGCCACAGCCAGGCAGAAATGCCACTGCACTCCTGCTGTGTTCACTGATCTTAATCTCTCTTTCCCTATGCCCGGCAGAAATACTCCAGCCTTCGTTTTTCTCAGGGTTGCAGGACAAGACATGCTTACATTTCAATTCTCATCTAATGTGCATTTTCTGTTCATTTCACAGGTGGGAAGGGCAGAAGGACGTGAAATCGTATGACGAAAATAACCTCTTGTGAGATTTCCTGTGTGATTTTTAGTCTAAAGGAGATCTTTTTCTTTGTTTCTTTTCCCCCACAAAATGATGGAGGAGGAGGAACTTGGTAGCTTATAGAGCACTTATAGATATGAGAAATACACTAGTTGTGTGGCAGCTTTCCCAAAGGGAGATTTGTTTTTCATGCCACTCTTCTGCACAGACCCAGTAGTCTGGGTGCAGTATTTGGTAGGATCTTCCCACCCTGGCAGAGGGGCACCAGTGGTCTGGGAAGCAGAAAGGGCCATCAGCAGCCAGTGCCGGTGGCCATGTCCTCCCTGCTGTCTCAGGCACCTCCATGGGCTGGTGTTCAACCAGCTCCTTTGCTGCTCCTCGGTGTTGCCTGAAGACCAGTGACCCCTGGATGTGTTTCCCCAAAGGAACGTGCCATTCCTAAGACTCATGCTCCTCTAATCCCTTGCTCTGCTGCTGAAATTCAACTTCAAAGTGAGTGGAAAATTTGGAATTTTCATTTCAAGGGCAACCAGATTAAACAAAAAAAAAATAAAGTTGAGGCCCCTTTGAAGCAGTATTACCTTCCTGTGCTCAGATCAAGTACCCAGGGATCCTGCTGCTTTGGTGGGGGAAAATCTGTTTGACTGGTGGGAAAGAGCAGGACTATTTTCTGCAGAAGTCAAGAAGATTAATTGAATTACGTTAGACTTACAGCTCATTAAAAGCAAACCCTCATGTGAAATTTTGACCTGTCTCCATTTTTAATTTAGTCTCCCATTCAGGAATGATTTAATACCCGTTTCTTTTCCACAGCCAGATGAAATACTTTCAGAGCTAGAGCAAAATAGTTAGGATTTTTCAAGCAAAAAAGTTGATCAAGAAAAAGATCTTAGCTAGTGAGGGATGTGTGTATGACAGAGACCTTATATGCTCTCTAAAGGTTTGAGTAAGCTAATACAGAAAGAATGTGTAAGTGGATCACAAGGATTCCAGATTAAAATGTGCCACAGTTGTGTAGACCCTGTGATTGTCACTGTGCCTGCATGGCTCTGGAAGCAAAACAGATTAATTTCTGCATTTCTGCAGGGGGCGGCTTTACCAGCCCCTGCCTGTGCTGGCTCAGACGCCCTTCAGCTTCTCAAACATCAGACCTTCTGAACTATCTTCTCTGCATTTAAGCTCTTGTTATTGTCTATATATTGTTGTTTAATATATTATTGTCTAATTTACATGTTTCATTGTATTCTATGTTTTTAATTGTCCTGTAGAAGGAAATGTGACTTTGATTATTTCCTGTAAGTTCTGAACATGCTTTTGGTTGACAGGGGAGGCTGCATCTTGAGTGAGGGCATTTTAGGCTTTTGGTTTCCATGTACTGTGTGATTTATTCAGTGATTGTGTGGTTTATATGTAGCCACAGATCTGTTACACAATGGCTGTAAAAATGATTGTGGTTTGACATTTTGACTAATGTCTCATTTTAATTGGATCCCTTCAGGGCAGAGGAGAGCCAGGGAGCCTTTGGAGCTACTTAGCTCAGCATTAATTGGACTTTTTCAAAACAAGCTGGGAAATTAAGACTCCCATATAATTCATTCTAAATTAATTAAAACTATAACTGGAAGGAACAGCCAATTTGAAAAGGAGCATCGGAGCCCAGCAGAAACCTCAAGGCTGCCCTGTCAGGCCCTGCTGTGATGGGCACTGCACGGAGCCGGGGCAGCGGATGGTGATGGAGGAGCGTTCCTGCTGGGCTGGGCAGCTGCTTGCCCCTGCACTTCACAGCGCGGCAGCTCTGCAGCTCCCTGCACCATCTGTCCCTGCTGCCTGGCATGGGGGGATGGCGCGGCAGGATTAGGTTGCAGTGCCATGGGGCTTGTGCTTGCACCTGTTCACCTTGCTGCATGCTGTATCTTAAATGCCGCGAGGTGATGAGACCTCTGATGGTTGCCCTTAACTGCTGCCTCACTCCCTGAAACTAGAAGAGTTTTAATGAGCAGTGATGAGCCTTCGTACATGTTGCAGCTTTCTGTTAGGTCTTAATGACAGCGTTGCTGTCTGTTCGTTGTATGTTTACACAGGCGAGGGAACCATGGCTGAGTGTTGTGCAAATAGTTGATTGCTGGGCAAATTACCTAAGCAGTAAAATTAATTGCTATCTTACTTCATTGTAGGTTGTTTTCTTATTATGTCTAATGTTCAGTTAGAGCCTTATGGGGTGTACCCAGACATTGTAAGAGTTGCTACTTCTATGTGAAAGATTCCTATCAAGGCAGACACAGTTCCTATCGCTCCTTCATCCCCATTCCTGGGTCAGAACTATGCAAGGTGAGTTGCAAGCTGAATTTGCGTCCTTGTTATATCAAGAGAGGCAAACTAAATTATGGGCATTGGGTGAAGGAGACTTTTGTTTTTAATTGAATCAACCAAGCTAACCCGGCAACGTTTTAGTTGTTTTGCTTTCAAATGGGAGCAAAAAAGTTGCTGCTAACAGTGCTGGGATTAGCTCCATGTATCTCAAATCAGCAATTAGTTACAACTTCGGAGAGTCTCATTACCATACAAGCCGTGTAATTTAAACTGTAATGTATCGTCTTAATGCTTATTATTCCAGTTCAACAGGTGAGGAGCTGAACTGCGCAGAGACATGAGCAAAGCTGCAGAGTGAAGAGTAGCTTGTGAGCAGAAGCCAGCATGTCAAGCCACTTTTTGCCTGCACTGAAATTGACACTCAGCTGGGCTCCCGCTGCAAGGTACCCATGCTGGGTTGGAGATGCTGTAGAGGGCTTGGTCACATATCATAGAAACACAATGGTTTGGGTTGGAAGGGACCTTAAAGCTCATCCAGTTCCAACCCCCCTGCCATGGGCAGGGACACCTTTCACTAGACCAGGTTGCTCCAAGCCCTGTCCAGCCTGACATCCACGACATTATCTCACACGTTTGTTTCAGCAAGAAGTCAGGACCAGGCTCTGGTTCATGATAACAGGTGGGCTGTTCCTTTCCAAAGCACAGGCTGCAGTGGCTCCCTCTGCCGGGCTGGGAGCAGGGACACTATTTTGGTGTACCACACCAGCAGTTGCCCTTGCAGCTAGAGTGAAAGGCCTTATCAAGCTTGACATCTGCACCATGCAGTCAAAGAAAATGACAGAATAATTCCCCTAAGCTGTTGCTGATAGGTGGGTAAGGTTACAACCCCACCTTTGACTGGTGAGAACTAATATCAAAGTTGATGTCACCTCCAGATTCATTACTCTTGGAAAGTCGACCTGTGCAGTTATTTTGAGGTTACAGTTTGTTCGTGATGTCTACTGCTGTTTAGGCTTACACTTTGCACTTGCAGTGCTACAAGGATTTGGTGTGGTGACCCAGAGTGACTTGATGCATTTTCTCACAGTGCACTTAATTGAAGATTTCATGGTAGCTTACACAATAATATGCTGTGTCATGCACTCTGACCATTTATTATTTCACTTTGTGATGGGAGTCATCAAAAATAAAATGCTAGTAAAAGTCAGGGGGAAAGGGTACTTCAAAATCACAGCATCAAATACATGTTTGGGCTAAAATACAGTGATTTTCAGTTCCAGGTCAGTCTACTGCAGATGACACAGGGACACCCTCATTCAGCTTTAATTTTACTTGAGGAAGTCTTCCTTATAACAGGACTTTTTATTCTCAAATTCCACTCCTGACAGGACTGTAAATGAAATGAAGGGGGCAAGAATTATGGCCCATTGCTGACTGCATCTCTTTGGCTGACAGCCACAATGTCAGGCTGATTTCGAGGTTCAGCAATTTCCTCCTCACACTTCGCAGAATGAGGCAGATAAAATTGAATGGGATATCCCATAAGAACACTGGTTTTCAATCACTGCATGGGAAATTTCCTTCACAGTTCAACCTGGAGTAAGACTTCAGCAGCAGGGGACTCAAGTGTGCACAGAAAACAGTGGTATTTCCATTTCTGGGGTGAGGGGAGTTTCACTCATGTACAGAATTTGGTCTGGGGTGTCTAGCTGGGAGCTAAGATTTCCCTGTGTGTGTGCGATGCTCCTATTATATTTCTTTCACACTGGCTTTATTCATAACATGCTTTGCTAAGGTATCACTAAGGTAGAGGTTTTGATCTATTTCAGCAAAATGTTCATTTGTATCATAAGAATCTTTAAAAAAGACCCAAACCAAACATGTAGGAAATTCTGTGGCTCGGGAGATTAATTCCTACAGCCTCTGTGTCAGTGCTCATGATGAAACTATTTTGCTGTAGGAATTATGAAGAAGGGGGAGGTGCTGACCCATAGCGGCTGACTTTTGCACTTTGCCTGAGGCAAGGGTGAGAAGGTGGGGGAATTTTACTTAAACACTGCGATGATGGTGCTAATACTGAGTTAATTAGATCAATGTGCACCTTGTGTCTGAAACTTCAGTATAGGGCTCAAAAAAGCTGCAGTGACTTTTTAGGCTAGTTAAGTAGCACTGAGCAGTACACTACAAGGCAGAGAGATGGTCTCTGTCAAGATGACCTTTTGGTCTCACATATATTTGGTGCAAGATTTGTCAGTCTGCTATTTTTAGATGTTAAGGGGAATGAGAAAGCAATGTGTGCTATTAATAACAACCAAATAACAACCAAAGTCAAGAGCTCCTGATTGATACCTTAGTTTTGCAGCAGACATTGTGTGGGTTTTGGCAAATTTCCTTGCTTTGCTGGGTGTGCTTAACTGGCATGCCATGAGGGATATGCTGAGATTTAAAGGCAGTAGATGTGCTTGCTGTACATCCTCTTCCTCATTTAGACACTCACTGTCAAATTTGTACTAAACAATTCTCCCTGGCGTGAAAACTATTGCCTCAAAAAAGGGCAGAGATTTAGCACAAAATTTTCATAGTGCCACCAAGTTATTGTCAGAATCATCGGTTGTCATTGCTGGAAAATGATGCAAATGCCACAGAATCATAGACTGGTTAGGTTGGGAAGGGACGTTCAAGATCATCTGGTTCCAACACCCTGCTGTGGGCAGTGACACATTCCACTAGTCCAGGTTGCTTCAAGCCTTGCCCAGCCTGGCCTGGAACACTGCCCGGGATGGGACAGCCACAACTTCTCTGTGCCAGTGTCTCATAATTCTCACAGTAAAGGATTTATGCCTAATATCTAATCTCAGTCTACCCTTTTTTGTTTTAAAGCCATTCCCTGTTTGTTTGTCACTACATGCCCTTACTCTGGTAAGATATTTTTCCCCTTCTTTTTTGAATATAGGTACATCTGACAAGAAATCAGGCAGGGTATTAGCTTTATTTGAGTAAAAATCCCATAAATATATATCTAAACTTTCATTCAGGGCTAGCAAAGGGGAATTCCAGGGGTTCTGATAACTTGATTCAGAATACACCTGGAAATTGGCTGCTTATCTCATGCTGAGCAATGTGAAGATTTTCATGTACCTTTGTCTCAGCATGCTTGGGAATCCGTGCATGACAGCCTCATGTTGTGGGTTATGAACAGTGTGTGTGTCTTCTCTGTGCCCCAGCTACACCATAGCATGGCCATTCCAGGCTCTGAGGCAGCAACTGGAGAGAGGAGTTTGTGTGTGAATGGGAGAGAAAGGAAGGGGAGAGATATGTTTTTGTCTTATGAGAATATAAAGAACTAACTTTCACTGTTATTTTCTTTTTGTTTTGTTTTGCCTTTTTTAATGTTAAAACTGGTTCTTTTTTTTATTCTTTTTCTGTAAATGATTCAAGTGGTTTGGTATTTCTATTTTTGTATTTCTTGTTTAAACAGACCAAGAAGCTGATCACTGCATTTGAAATTCTATAGCTTTGATCTAATTGCATCTGTGAATTCTGATCAGAGATCTTTGTGGTAGCTGCTGTCTTCATCTCACAGCTGATGATGGGACCAGTGACAAGCTCCACATCAGAAAATGCAAGTTGCCATGGACTGGGCTGGAGCAGCTGGCCTGACCACCAACAGTGGTAATAAAATCATATCCCCCATGGAAAGAGGCATATATTATTAGGTCATGTTTGCATAAGAGGTGATTATGCATAGGAAACTGAGCTGATGAGAAGCCATAATTTCAAACCAGTGAGACTTTCTGACACTTCAAACTCTACTTCTTTCTAAACAAGATGAAAACCAATAACAAGTATGAAAAGAATGGAATCGATACTAAGTTAAATTCTAAATGAAGTTTAACTTGGATCTGTCAAAGCATCTGTTTTCAGTCTTCTGAAATTTGACTTCTTCAAATGTGATATACTGTACAATGCAGCATCTAAATTAGCAAAAGATGGCCATGCTTCAGTCTTTTTCAAAATATTTAAAAAGCGCACGTTCCCCCTACACCTGAAGATTTCGAAGCCAGCAAAATTATATTTTCCAATGGAAAAATGCTGAGTTATAAATGCCTAATTTACTTGGTTCATATTTCTCCTATCAGGAATTAAGTATACTTAATTGAGTGGTTTTGTGTCTAATTTCTTGCTTTTTAAGTGCATGTAGCTTAGTCTGAGAAATGGCACACCATGAGGCAGAAAAGCTTGACTGGTTCAATCTCAAATGTGCTGCCATTTTTTGGTAACAGTACCACATATTTTCTTAATAAACAGCTTCTCAAAGGTTTTGTACAATTACTATTCAGCCAGTAGTTAACCTTCATTTAGACTTACATTCAGGCCATGCCCCGCAAATCAAGCTGCCTGATATGGATGAATTTTAATCATTTTTTTTCCAGCTGCACTTTTTCAGATGGATGATGATTACATTTTTCTGCCTATTAAATCTGTGAAATATAATACATCAAACAACACAATATCTGACCAGAGAGAGAAGCTTGTTCCAGAATTGGCACTTGGAGTCCTTGGAAATGGGAAGCTCAATTCAGTGAAGCTGGAACATGAAGTACTAGGATTTTGTTTCCTACTCTGTGTTTGACTGTTGGGCTACATTTATAGATCCGGTGTTTCTCAAACACTGAATCAGCGCCACACAAGTGTTGTATTTCTCCTAATAGGTATCCGTCACAGGAGGATATAGGGGAATTTTGTCTACAAGAAGCTGCAGTACAAGGTTTTATCTGCGGTGGCTCTGCTTTCAGAATGCTGAAGACCTGTCCTGACCTCTTGAAAATACACTGCTGTTAATCTGTGGGCTTCCTCCTGAGTTCTGGCCGGCAGATGGGATGACTTCCTCTCATGTGCGTGCAGTCTGCTCTGCAGTTCCCTGGTAAAGAGCTGGGAGCAGGCAGCAAAGGCACCGTGCTCCAGCTGAGCCACCTGCTGCTGCCTCACTGGAGAAAGGCCTTGGCAGGACTCTTCACTAAATAGCACAACCTGACCCAACAAAACAGAGGTATGACATGGAGCAGATGGGATCCTCAGTGGCAGGGCGTGTGACGACCCCTGGGAGTACCTCAGAGCTAACAGTGCTGCTTATGATTTTGGACCTCTCAAACTGTCTTGCTAGCTTGCTTTCTTAACAGAGAGGATGTTGAGCCAGCAAGAATCACAGCCCTTGCAGGAGTTCATGTTGGCTCATAAGCAACATTTTTAATTCTTATACCAGAGAAGCTCAGGAAATACATAGTTTACACAAATATTCCAGTTTAGTTATTTCAGCATTTGAAAGCACTTTGGGCTCAATCTGTTTTATGGTCTCTCCAGTCACTAGATTCACTGCTTCTGGGGAAAAACGCCTCAGAAAAGCGCCATGAGAAGAGAGGATGGAGGACCTTGAGCCGCACACTGGTGGCCAGCGATAAAAGTCCTCTGCCCTTTCCCTTACCTTTTGTGAATGTGTGGAGGACTCCAGGAAGATTTAGTTTTAGATAAAAGAAGGGTGAAGAAGGAGCTGCTTGAGCTGCTGCATTACCCATCTTGGTGAATAAAACAGTAGAAGAGCTTCTGTTCTTCCCTGTTCAGCATAAACCCATAAAAAGGTCTAAATGAGATCAGTGTCTCAAAAGCAGGTTCCTCTCTCTGCGCTCCTTGCTGGGGAGGCAGGGGATGGGAATGGACACATACAAATTACAGGCAGGAAATGAAGAAAATAAAATGCACCCTCTAACAGTTCCAAGCTTCACGGTTTTATAAAACAGTATGTCTTTTTGAAAACTCCAGTTTTGATATGCAGTTTAGATGGGAACTGCTTCTTCTCCAAAGTGTTCAGGCTACATTGCAAGACACAGTTGGTCAGATACGCCTACTGCAAGCTTCCCAGGAAGGTATTAGTAGAATTGAATGCTTTGCAGGTTGCTTGCTCAACTGTTGAGAATATAGACCCTAAATGAACTTGGCCTTGGAAAGCTGCAAAGATATTGTTTATGTGAGAGCTCTTCCAAGATGTCATCCTTTAAGATGCATGCATAGAGAACCAATCTTTTCTGGAGAAACACAGCTGATTGCTATATTGGCTCCATGCTACATAATGCACAGCATATGCAAGCTTCTTGAGGAGCATGTATTTAGCACACAGTCATGGCTGGGCTGACACTAGAGCACAGCATGTTTAGACACTGCTGAAATTCCCTATCAGCGTTAAAGCCAAGGGGTAGCTGGGAGAAAAACCCCTGTAGTAGGAATGGTGCTTGCTGTGAAAGAAGCATTTTCTGTAACAGCTTGTACCTGCTGCACAGTTGCGCTGTCATGACTGAGAGAAACGCTGAATTAAAATAGATATGTGATCTATTTCACCTCTTGCTGTGCAGGCTTCTTAAGCATGTAATTTGAGTCTGCAAGTTTGGATAGCTTTTGTTTCTCTTCTTAAAATGCTACTTACAAAGAGAACAGAACATCCAACGTTTGCTCTATCCTGAACTTTACTGACTTGGATCTTTTTATGAAAATGTCACATTTTACTGTGGAAATGTTTGTGAGCCCAGGCTTGAAGACAAACCAGCGTGACATGCAGCGTAACATGGTGTAAAATCCAGGAAATAAGGACGTTCACTAGCTTTTTGACAACAAAATCAATGACTCACCCACAAAGCATTCTGGTGGTTGCTTCTGGGTTTGTGGCTAATGGCATTGCTGAAGCCTGCTTTAGCTGTTGTGAAATCAGAGGAGGAGATGAAAGAGAGCTCAGGATAAAACACTCGTTTCTGCCAGGCAGATGTTGGTGATGGTTGGAAATGCAACGCAAATAAAGAGAAATCATGTTCTGTCCAAAATCACTTGGATTTTTTGTAAGCAGCAAAACATTTCAGTGGGGTTGCCTGGGCAGTTTCATAATGGTGCATCCTTTTAGGTAGGCTGGAAAACAAGCTGAACGTGAGTAGGTGGTACTTGCTTTTAGAAGAGACAACTTGTAGAAATATTTTTTTCTAAAGACATCTGAGTTTCAGAGATACTATTTTTGATTTATATTTCACCCAAATGAGTACCAAGAGGACTGATGTAGAGGCACTCCATGTTTTTCAGAAGAAAGCTCTAAATCCTGATGGATTTAGCTACCATTTGAGAAGGCTAGCTACTAGCACACATTGGCCTACCAAAAGCAGCTGAGCATGGGGGATGTGTGAGAGCTGGATTGGTTCAGCTTTGTAGCACTGGCTAATAGCAGCACAGCTGCTTTCTTGTTCTTTAGCCAAGCAAACATCCTTTTCTCTGGGCATTTTTGACAAAGTTCAGCTCCTTGAAGGTGTTGCTTTTTGGTGATGGTGGTTGAGCCTCTGCTTAATTCAGCTGGCAGCTCCCTCTCTTCTCTCTGGAGGTTTAAGCAGGGGCCTGCCTCTAGCCCTGTTCCCATTGCTATGCCCTGCTGGCAATATAGCACTTGGCAGGTGGCGAAATTTCTCTTATATACTTTGAAGTATATGAGCTAAATTCCTTGGTTTTGGAAATCTTCAGTGTAAGATCTGAAGGGGCACAGTGCTGTGGTCCTGACTGAAGGATCCCCATGCTGTATGTGACCCAACTTACCTGCTCTGGGAGGAGGAGGAGAAATATCTGGGCTAGTTTCGTTAGTATTTCAAATTATGGGTTTAGATAGTAGACCTTAAACCCTTTCATTTTCTTAGTGGGAGAGAGTTTAAGCAGCCAAATATTTATTCATGCTACTTATTAGCTAGTGTGATTGGTCAATTCCTTTATAAAAATATTTTTAAGGGAAACTGTTGAACACACTAAGTTCAGAAATTAATCTGTCTCAATAACAAACTTTAATTAAAATTGAAATTAGGTTTATTGATTCTGCTATTGTTATCTTTATCATAACAAAAGAATCAGCCAATCCAGACTTCATGCAGCTCTGATTTTTGATAAACTTTTCCAGGCCTTCTAGCAGTTATGCAAAGAAAATCATCTGCGCTGTTAAAATCCTCCCACTGAATAGCAAGTGGGTTTTGATTTTCTCCTTTTTTTTATTCAGTTCATAGGATGAGACTTATTAAGTTGATGCTTTCAGGTTAATAATGTTGGCTACCTGACAACTTTAGCAGCATATTTTTGAAATGCAGGACTGAGCAAAAACTGGCTGCCTCAGGGAATGAGATGCAAAATATTTCACTTCTGAAACGCTGTTTAATATTCAAGTTATGTCAAAATTTGTATCCATATTTTAGCTGCTTGGCACCCTGTCTGATAATAGGTGCTATTAATATACCTACTGCTAGATCAATGATCATTTTAGAAAAATTAGTACTTCACTTGGTTTTAATTGACTTCGATTTTATTTGAAGTGTTGAGGAAGAAGCTGATTCTGATCTTTAATTACTGCCTAGGATTTAGCAATGGTCCAGTAAAGGAGAATAGCAGCAGTAGAATTGGGATTTTAGGAAAGCTTCAGTACTACTCTCCTGATATTTGCATTCTGGGAAAAAAATAGGTACAACACACTTCAAGCCCAGGCTTTTTAATTCCAGCACTTTCCCCAACACCTGAATTTGGGGGGGAAGGGAGGGGGGGGAAGGCAAGAAAACAACAGAGAAGCTATTTTGCTCTCTTCCTTGTTCATGCGTTGTAAATATTTAAACTAACTGTTTCTGGGGAGAGCATAGACAAATCAGTTCATGACAATATGTGCCTGATTTTGCCATGAACATTTTCAACTAGTGATAGAGCAAAGAAATTTTGAGTTTCTTTGACACGTGCACCTCATTTATAGAAACAACAAAAAAAATCATTGGGACTTTTTAGCACCCCCAAATTCTCCTTAGTTTAACAAGATTAAACTGGTAGATAAAAATCAGTTGGTTTAGTAAGGAAAAAATGATGTACTTGAGAAAAGGGGGCTATGTAGGAGAAAGCTATCTGAGGAAGAAAGAAGAGGGTGGTTGCACTCAAAATTGCACAGTAAGGGTACTTAAGATAGCGCAGAGGAGTCTGAAACAAAATGTCTGGGCTTTCAAAACAAGAAGTGCCTTGTGTAGAAGCCTGCACAATGTCAGCTCCTCCTGAGCAATTAATTTCTGTTCAACACTGAGGATGGGTTTGATGTTCAGCCAAGATGATAAGGTTTTTGTCCAACAACGCAAAGCACTTGTTTGGCAAAGGGGCGCTCGTCTCAGGGTGTTGTGGCACCGAAGGAAAACTGCCTGGGTACAGAGGGCAAGAGCTCCTCTTGTCCTCCCTGACCGCGAGCACTTAAGTGCTTTCAGCTTTACTGCTGTGGGCTGTTTCATTCCTCCCTTTCAGTCATGAGGTGGCACTCTTCTACCAGAAGAGATAGCTTACAAAGGTTTTGAAATGTGCAAGTATTTCTAAACTAAGAAAAAAGCAGCAATGCCCGGAAAACATTGTTGAGGGATTATTGCAACAACGATTTTTTAAATGTCTGGGCTGATCAGACACCAGCAGGAAAGTAGTATTTGAAGGAGATACCTTGCTGAACTCCCTTTGAGATAGAAGTTAGCAGCTTACTTGGCTTTCTTCTGACTTCCATACACATTTGAGACATTTCTGGACACCAGCTGCAGACTATATTCTTCTTCATGACAAGCACAATTACACAGTCTCTTTCTTGCAGCTTTTATTACTGCTGCCAGACCACTGCTAATTCTGAGCACTTCGTTGATACATGCTTTGTACAATAAGCACTTGGCAAAAACTGAACATCCTTCACTCTGATGGTATCCCACCTCTCAGAAAATAAACTAGACCAGGCTTCCCATTTCAGATGTAACCAGGGTTAAAAAAACAAGCCCAGGCATTTCTGGCTACAGAGCTCTGCCTCTAACATTGCATATGAGTGTTTAATGTGAGGGTTTAAAAAAAAATGTATGCCATAGCAAATGGAAAGCACTGTGCCAGATTCTAGTCTCATCCAGCAGCAGTTCAAACCAGCAGCATCTTCCATCAGGGTATAGCTATTCCAGACTGTGGACCTGACTCAGATGTCCACAGTTTTATGCCTCCATGGGATCCTTGCTAAATCCCAAGCAATCTAGCAGATGTCTACTTGTGAGGCAGAATCCTCTGGCTCCTGCTATGCTCCCAAGGCATGCTTAACATCCAGGATGGGAAAGATAAAGAAAACTTGGCATGGCCTCTTCAAAACTTCGCTGAGCCCTTCTCGCCATGCTTGTGGTGAATCAGGCTTTGGTAGTAAGGGAGCTCAGAGATAGCTTTAAAGCTAGTCATACTTCCTTCAAATAGTGTAAATCACAGTACTTGAGAGGAATAATGCAAGAGTTTGGAGACAAGGCAGGTTGACGAAGGCAATGTGAATTTGGGAGTAGTTCAAGAAAGTATCATAAGAATGCTGAATCCAACCATCTCTGTGCTATGCAGTGAGTCCTTCTCTCTCCTCCCACCATGAGAAAAATTTTCCCTGGCTTCCAAATGAAATCCACTGCCACTGTCTGCACTTTGTACTTGCTCCAGGCAGAGCTTCTTTTAACCTGAGAGATAAAGGAAGTAAAAATTCTGCACAACGCACTTTATTATCTAAGCAAAACTGGGAGGTGCCTCTGGGACAGGTGACAGATTGATAGGGCCACCTTCGTTTCTTCCCCTAGTTTCTCCTCAAAGCACAGCTGAGGATCTGGGCCCTGATGTGAATAAGTGTTCATCACCCCTCCAAGGCTGAACTCCTGCCTGGTTAATCTGAGATCTACACAGGCAGAGCTGTCTTGAAGTATAAGGACTCTTATTCTTCAAGGGAAGGAAAAGGGAGGAAAACCCTGCAATCATTTGTTCCCAGCATGCATGTGAATACTGGAAATTAAGTGAAAGATGTAACTGCACCTGAAAAAGCCCAAACCCTGACATTGCACATTGGTTTAAGAAGCAGCTACGGAGCTGGCCCATGCTGGGTCCCGTGTCCATAGAGCATTAGCTGCTACTAATTTGATATAACCTGGATTATTTGCCTCTTGTGTTTCCTATCAATTTTTAAATTACATTTTATTCTGATTTTACTGGAAATGGAGGTCAATATAAATACAATAATGCAAGTGCAGAATGTATTATGCCAATACATCTGCATTAGAACCCAGAATCACAGCAGGGAATGAATTACTGAGGCGCAGAAAGGATAGTATAAGTAATGTTTGGGTCTTATTTCCTGTGACCTTTTATATGAAAGTCTCAAAGGAAAGGAAATAGTATTATTTTTGTTTTTCAGTGGGGAAATTGAGGCAGATAATAGTGATTTGCCCTAAGGCCCTGTAGAACCATGTGTAGCAAAGAAAGACTACATGTGTAGCAAAGTGAGGTGAGGATACATACATTTTGATAGTAATTTAAGCCACACTGGCTGTCTGCTGTCCTTTGACGTAGACCAGGAGGATTTTCTGGCCTAAAGCACTGATTCAGTTTTCATGGAGTGTTAATGTTTCAGAAGAACATTTTTTTTCAGGTCCTGTTATTTCAACACAAGGCAAACTTCTGCTTATTACCAGGGTTTGAGTAGAGCTCAAAAGCTTTCATAAGCTCAATTCTCTCCTTTGCTTTAACCAGCGCAGGGTATGGATGACAAACCTGGAGAGCTTGTTTTGGGAACAGAAGGTGGATGAGACAAATAATGTCACAGAATGTGAATGTGTTTTCCTGGAGTCACAATTGCTCTTCCTCAGCCTTTTCCTGTTCTCTGTGCAGTGGAGCCCTTCTCTTCTTTCAATCATGACTGAAAAATTTCTACTATCAAAATAATGGAGATTTGCCTGCGCGTTCTTTGATGACATGAGGCTGTGGCATGCTCACATGTACGCAAGCACACACAGATAAAATGTACAGTGATACCAAAGTTGGTGATTTTGCGGTTCTCCTATACCCAGAATAGCAAAGCTTTGATGTGTGAGCCTTGGAAATCCTCAGTCCCTTCAAATGCTTAATGACATAGGCTGATAATCATTAAATGGAAATTACTTCTGCTGTATGATGGGAGAAGAAAATTTAACCGGCAGCAGTGAGAAGACAATTAACAAACTTCAGAGAAGCACTGGGACAGTTAAGATGTTGTTACAAGAAAATAATTGGGAAGTGATGAATAGATCAGGCTATTATAAGCATATGGTGAAACTGAACAACAAGTCACCACAAAATACTGTGGTATGATGGGATTAAATCAGCAAACAAAGTGAGTGAAGTTCTGTTACACCATCTCAGTGAAGAAATGCTTTAGTTTTACATTTTTGGGGAAGTATAATGGCATTTCCTCCCTCTCCCCACACACAAAAACATTCATAGTGCAGAAAGCTTCACTTGATTTCCAGTCTGGGAAAATGCTCTACCAAACCTCATAATTCTTTTTCTGCACAGTTTACCAGGGTACTGTTACATGTTTTGGCTGCAAGAAAGCCCTGTAATAAATGACAGCTCTTTCAGCCTTTGGCAGTATGCAGTCCAGCCATAAGTCTTGTAAATGTTCCCGTAACCATTGAAAAGTTGAAATAATTTGGAACTGTGGCTTAACACATTGTTAATCACAGAGCAAAGGGTTTGCTCTGACTTCACCAGGCATACTAATACAAAAAACATTATGATCCTCCCAGATGCCAGCACAGGGATAAAAGCACAGCTAATCATACGCTACTCCCCTGATTGAATACAGGCTTCAAATCCAGCATTTTAGGGAGCATTCCTCAAATTTTGGTCAAGTATGAAGGCTTTAATTTACTGAATCCCTCTGTGCAGTTGGCCAGGTTGTATGTTAATGTGTGTATGTGTCTGTGAGTGAAAGAGAAGCTGATTGATATCTTGTTTACTTTCCTGACTGATAATGAGAAAGAGAAATATGATACGGTTTCCTTGTGAAATGACTGCTTTAGCTGTGATATGTGCATCTTGGGCTAACCAGTGATGCCATTTCTGGAGGTTTTCAACTGGGCAGTTGATGCGTCCAAAGCCAATGACAAGGTGATGGTCCACTACAAGCTTTGCAAGAGTCTAAAGTATCTTTTTGCTGCATTTCTTGGTGTTTGGAAGGGAGTGGCTCAAGTTTGGATGAGAGGAGGTTGCAAAAGTCTCTGTGGAAATGAGGCTTCTCTTCAAGATCCCTGACCTTTGGGAAAATCCTTAATTTTTTTTGTGTGACTGCTTAATCTTATGAATGTTTCTGAATCCAAGTGTGCCATATGGAGTGACAAAACAACTCATTCAAAGGAAATCAGCACAAGGTAATGAGGCTGCTATTAATATCTAAAATATATAATTCAGCTTCATGAACTCTGCAATACCTAGCAACAATACCACAACAGCTCTCCACTGCACACAGTGCTACGTTCAAGCCACATCAGGCAGGCCTGCTGCTGTTTGGGTTATTGTTGTACTTTGAACTAAATTGCTGTAACAAATATCACAAAAGAAGGAGCACAGTCAGAGCCCTGATACTGTAAAGCTCCTGAATAATGCTGTAGCTTGTGGCTCTGTTGCTAACAGGAGAAAGACAGAGATTAAGATGGCAGCTGCAGAAGAAAATTCACTTCACAGACTTTTTACACTGTCATATCTAAGAAAGAAAGCTACAAGTATAGCTGATGAAGTATGATGCTCTAGAGGGGGACAGTTTGAATTTGCAAGAAGCTTTGAATGCCTTGTTTTCCCACAAGTGTTGCCATCTCCCTTGATAAGCTAATTTTAAAAGTTAATGGACTAGATCCTTCCATGTTTTAATGCTGCATTGTACTGCATCAGTGGAGCAAACGAACACTAAAGCAGTCTCCTTCTGTTGCTGGAGGTTTTGCCCTGTCCCAGGGAACTGCGGGGCAATATGGGTCAGCCAGAAGGGATCTTCCAGGAGCCCTGGTATGTCTGGAGCAAAGGCTTCTGGGGAAGAAGTAGGATGAGAGGTGTAATCATACACCCTGAGTCTGAGTCACTACTGCTTTAGAACTGTAAGCTGACAGCAAAAATAATTTTACAAGCTATTGATAGGCAATATATTCCCAAGACTGGAGAGCACTGAAAGGCTTCAAGTGGTGTTATGCATTGCCGCCGTTTCTCCACTCAATCACGACATGCTGGTCCCTGCTACTTTGGGCTGCCTACTTGGAAGAAGGCCCAAAAAGCAGTGAGAGATAAATGATTCCTTGCAACTAATTTCCTTAGTTATGACTAAAGAGTCAATTGTTTTTTTTTTAGTGTGAGTTACACCTGCTGACCCATGCTTTGGTTAGTGAACGCTGTGCCGATATAGGCAACAGCTGCTCTGGCATCTGAGAGGGATGCTGACCCAGTGGGGCACTGGTGCAACTACTGTGCAAAGGGGAGACTAAACTAAAGGCTAAGTCTTTGGGTTGTGCCATCTACCCAAACCCTGCAATGCACCCACTTACTAACTCCATGCTTATGTAATTTGAACCAGAGGTTTTGGAAGGTTTTTGTAGGTACCCCGGAAAACCACAGGGAGCAGCAGCAATTGTGTCCATTAAACCAGGATCAACTGTGACAATGTTCCTCACAAAGGAGGCTGGCAGGAGGCAGTAAACAGCTTTAGCTGTCCAGTTTTAATCTGCCGTTTGAAGTCCGTCTGACTCCAAGCCATGGAAAGACACTGAAAGAGGAACTGACTGAATGGAGAGACCCCTGAGCCCCACTGTCTATTTGCCTCACCCTTCTGATGAGAACAAAAGCCCGCAGGAAACCAACATGAACAGGGCATCTACAAAAGGAAACAGCACTGAACAGTCAATCAGACTGGTCACTGCTACAACTTGGTGCTGTCACATAGCAATAGTTTAAACTTCCTGCAGCTTAATCCCATCGTCATTCAAGAGCCTAGACAGGCTCCCTGCTCTTCTGATACAGACTGGATGTTTTCCACTCAGGAGCTTAAGGTTATTGCTGTTTTTCACTTGAAGGAACCTATTTCATTTAAGTTGGTCCAGGTCTAGACATATGGACAGGTCTTAAGCACAGATGATGGCTCTCAAATGGACTGACTTTGGGCCTATATAATTCATTTCCTACCTGGTCAATGCAAGAAGTTTAGGAAGGCATAAAACCACGGGCCAAATCTACGCTGAATGTCGAAGCACTTCCAGAGACACATCTTACCTGTCATTGCATCTCTACAACAAGAATAAAAACCTGTGCTTATTTTCAAGGTGCTTATTACCTGAGACCAGAATAACTATAGACCATTTCCATCTTGGGGAAGGATGATCTATATGGAGCTTTTCTGTTTTTACAGAGACAAGAAACTGAGGAATAAATTCCAATGACAACTAAAACTCAGTAGTTTTCAGTTGAAGTGCCAGACAGGCATTTTTGACCTTGTCTTTTTAATGCAAGTACAGAAGAGCATGGATCAAAGAAACAGACATCACATCTGACATACACTTCTTCTGATGTAGGGAGGCTATACACCACTTCTGATACATTCCAGTTGTGCTGCATAAAGTCTTTAGACAATTCAGCAGCAGAGATCTGTCTGAGAATGGGAGAAAAAAGAAGTCCCTCCATAGACAGTAATGAGATCATGAGGCAACAGTTCTTCCTGGGAAAAGCATCATCTGCTAAAGGAGTTTTCCTTCTTGGGGCAGTCAGCAAGGGCCAGTGGATACAGGACTGAGAAATCTGAGGGACAGAATTGCAACTAGATGGTCAAGAGCATCTTTTCCTTTTCCCTGGGTACATGAGCTGCTGGGACAAGACAAAAGCACTGCTCTGAATTTTCCCTTTCTGTTCCTTTTGTACTAAGTGTGAGGAAGCAGAGGCTCAGTCAGCTGGGCTCCCATGAGTGGAGTGCATGCCTCAGTGGGAGAAGCCTTCAGGGGCCATGATCATGTAAGCAGGCATGGTGTAGGGCTGATTCTTTGCTTTACATTAGGCTTTGATACATTGTACTGCTTGAGGGGGCAAAATCTCTGTGCTAACCCAAAGATTGCTGCTAACCCACTCCCATGCAGCACTTCCCTGAAGGACTGCCATGCAAGGAGCAGCACAGATGGCATCCAGGCAGAGCAAAAATTCTGTGTGATGGAAAACTGAAGCTGTAGAGAATTGGCTGGAATAGGAGAAGACATGCCCTTTCTGCCTCATAGGTTAGTACAGCTTCATGATGTGTCACGGAGAACCTGAGAAAGGCGTTTTGATTCCAAAAAGTACGACTTTTAAGTCTCAGTGTTTTATGGCAGCATGGAGAAGCATAACTGTAAGGGTGTACCTGCAGGTTGTCAGTACCAGAACACAACCTAGAATGTGAATAACAATAGCTGGAGAAGTTTTGAACTGCGCACATCATTATGAGCTACAGGAGCAGAGCAAGTTTCACATGTTCAAAGGACGTGAATAAATTTTTTGTGTCCTGAGCCATTCTGGTCCTGGTCCTGGCAACAGCTGTACAATTAACTCTGCATTTTCAGGTGGTCAACTCAGGTAAATCTGAGCTGAATGTAAGTCTGGCCTCTGTGTGGCAGATTTGTCTTAAGGGAGGGCAGTTGGGAAGATAGAAAACTTTACTTTTTCCTTCTGTCTATTCTTTTCTCTCTCTCCTTGTCAAAAAGTGACAGATGCCTGTATGTAAAACTGACACAGCATCAGGTATAATCTTTAGCTGAAAGAAAGCTGTAATTTGATTAAAGGGCTCTGAGATATTTCAAAACAATGGTAGCTTTTAAGAATGAACCTGGAGGATTTCATTCATTAACAGTGTAGGTGCTGCGTAATACAGTTTTCATAAACCTTTCCTACTGTAACAGCTGGAACTTCTCTCTGTCTACTCATCCTGCTGAATTCAGAGGGACTGAACAGAGCCGAAAGATCTTGTTAAAGGGCAGCTAATGAAGTAAACTTCAGGGAGGTCGGATTCAGCAAATGAAGACCTGCAGTGATTTGACAGCTGCTGAGCGATCTGTGTGGAAAAGAATCTGAAACCCACAAAACAGAATTGGTTTGAGATTAATTTCTCAGCCCTTAGTTCAGGTCAGAGTCACAACATTGAAAAAAACCTGTCATTTGACAAGGTCTATACTTATGTATGGGGGCTGATATAAATGTAGTTGGAACTCAGTAAAACTTATTAAACCCCATGATGCTGCCAGCACAGATACAAAGCTCGGGGTGAAAAGCTGTAGGTCAGAACTGAAGAGATAGTTTTTCACTTGTGCTTCCCCAGAAAACATTACAAATTTTTTTTTTCTGTATCCCATACGAGGGGCTTAGCAGCTGGGTGGGGATCAGGCATGTGGATCACACAGCTGCTCTTAGCTCTAGCAGATCAGGTTCACTTGGACTCTGGTTTGTAGACAGGTAGGCAGCAGGGCCTTGTGGACTCTCCAGGGGAAACCTGGGTTTATACATTGCCCAACGCCTTTAATTTTTTGGTTAGAAGACTTTGGACACAAGCAAGCCACAATAAATTATTATTATTATAAATTAAAATAGCCAAGTATTTTCCTGTTCATCCAGCACCATGAAGGACACACAGAGGAAAGGTTTTCAGTTTCTTTTGGATGGAGCCAGGGTTAGATCACTGGGCTCACTTCTTTGGAGACAACCAGAAAACCGTACTAAAGAAAGGTGTCTTCAGGCCCCAGACAGAAGGAAGACCCAATCCTCTGGTAGAAAGGAGGGAATCTCTTTTTCATTCCTGAAAGTCTACTTCAGTAGCACCCACGCACTGTTCCTTGGATTGGAAACTTAATAACTTCACTTGAAAATCATGCCTTTTTGATGGCAGTGGAAATAACATGACTTTTAAACAAGTAGGGGAGACTGCCATTGAAGTCGAGCCAGTTATGTGGGAGTCAGATGATTAAGGTAGATAGGATGTAGGAGGGAAGAAATACTATCATCTGGAAAAAAATACTGTATTTTGAACAGGTGTAACGTTCTCTTCCAGGAGAGTAAGGTTGTTATTATTAAGTGCATTACCAACATTAGATGCAGGGCTTGATTATCTCAAGGTGCTTTCTCTGTAACTGTTCACATCCACGAAACTGCCTGCAAAATGAGTCTAAGTTGTTACTGCGTTGCACAGTTCAAGTATAGGGGAAGTGTGTGTTCACTTTATCAGATACAAAACCAAAGATGTAGAGGGTAAGGTGAGAGGGAATTCCTCTCTCATCCAGGTCATGCCACTGTCTGCCTGTCTGTCTCTAATGCAACAGCCCAGAGATTTATTTTCTGATCCATTCATAAGGTCTGTTTCATTCCTGTTGGCCTGACCTGAGTCCGAACTCAAGGCTGCACAATGCTGTTCTCTTTTCTGGGGGGGACGACAGTGTTGCTCCAGCATGGGAAACTTCCCCTTCCAGGGTTCTTGGGCTTTGAGTCATGTGGGGGTCTCAAACTGGCCTCTGAGGTTAATCCCAGTAGCCTGAGACAGTGTGCTGTGAACAGCCCTTTAATTTATGGCTTGGCTTAATGCACGTGCTCAGCACGTACCCAGAGCTGGCACCACTGCAGGCAGCCAAGTGCAGCAAGAGCAGCTGGAGGGCAGAGGCAGCATTGCTGGGTGAGTGTGATGCTGTGTGTGAGCTGCAGCAGCTGGGAAACGGCTGATGCTGAAAGGTCTGTTCTTCGGAAGCAGGAGAATACAAGGTTCACCTCTGAAGCTTTAGTCCCTCTGCTCCTATCATTGCTGCCTATTGAAGAAGTCTTAATTTTGGAGCATGGCTTCTTCACTGTGCCTGTTCTTCACTGTGCCTGTTCTTCACTGTGCCTGTTCCTAGTTTCTCTTCGTGGGACTAACCCAAAGCCAAAATGAGGTCAAAAGGCTTGGATCAAAGCATTTTTTTCCCCCTCACAACTTATCCTAATGTGGAAGAGAAGAACAGAATGCACAGTTTGAGAGTGCAGATTTAGAGCTTGAAGTATTTATATTTAGGCTTGAAGTACTGCTCACATGGTACTTCTTTTTTTTTTTAATCAAATGCTCTTGCATTCAATTACTCCAACATGAGAAAGAGAGGAGGAAGCAGAAAACCTGCTCTGAAAACCTAATAAATGCAGTAGCTGAGATAGATTTAGTGTATTATCTTATGTTCTGGTTGCAATAAAATCTCAATGTTGTGATTATGCAAATGTAATAAGCCCTGGTGACTTGACTCAAAGCAACAAGATTCTTTCTGTTGATTTCAGTGAACTCAGGGTGTTCTCACCCACACTGGGAGCTCCTTCAACTTAGGGTCCCAGCACTCTAATATAAACAAGTGCCCTCTGGGTAGCAGCCTGTAGGGGTACCTTGCAAAAGGCTGTGTTTTACTATCAAAATTATTTTGTGCTGTAAACAAAACTTCTTCACAAGCAAATTTCCTTCTCCTTGGCAAACTTATACAACTTTCAAACTGGTAGAAAAATGATATTAACTATAATTTGTGCTCTAAATACTTCATGCCAGGTTGCAGAAAGCAGCTACTTTCTTTCTTAGCACAATTACTGATCTCTGATGGAGGAGCTAATTGACCCTTAACTAATAACCAGAATATAATGAATGTAGAAATCTGTCTCTGAGCTTGCAAGATGTTCAGTGTTAGTAAGTATATTTAGATTTGTATCAATGCCTCTACTTTTCCTTAATCTTTCTTTCCACAAATGTAAACCCTATATCCATAAAGTGAATTAGAAGACCCTGTTCCTCATTTGTTACTTTGTCTGGGATTTGAGTGACCATGTATATTTGAGTGGCTCTGCACAAACGCTTTCCCTGGTTATTTATTGCAATCTTACAAACTCAGTGTTTTTTAACAATCTGTGGTTAAAAATTGATTGAGAAAATCATATTTCTTCCTTGGCAGGTTACAGCTGTGTTCTGGGTCCCTTTAGCACCAGGCCTTTCAGACTCCTGTTAATGGAAGTTCAATATGTTACAGTCTGGAGAACAGAGGGGTACTACCCCAGTACAAATATTACTTTTACAAGATTATCTAGGCTAAGCTTACTGTAATTTCATGACTTACATAGAAAATACAGTTGCTGTGTATTACCACTACCTGCTTGGAATATCTTTTTTATATCAGCATGGCTTCATCATTCAGTTGTAGTGTGATGCTACAGGGTGTCACGATAAAGACATTATAACACAAAAATGCCAATATGGATTTATGAGACAACCTGCATTTTTTTGCTTTCACAGCACGGAGTGCTAATCCTACTGACAGTACACCTCTTCCTGCTCGCTGTTATTTTCTTCTCCTTTTGCTTAAACAATCTACAGGTATGTTATGTGCTTTGTCCATTTGAGTGAGTTGCGTCCATCCTCAAATGAAATAGCTATTAAATTGCTTTTAAATTGAATTTTCCTTATTTTCTTAAGTTCTGCATAGCTGGAATAGTGGAGATAAGGCATTCTGTATTGCATGTTTTTACCTGGAAAGGTATCTGGCTGAAGTATACTGATCTCCCAGTAGCTAGTGATAGCTTTGTCCTGGCTTTTTGGGGGAAATGAAGCTGAAGGGTGCTACTCAAGGGCAGACTCCAGCTGCCTCAGAATTATCTGGGCCTCCATGGATGATGTGATACCTCCTGCATTTCTGCAGGACAGTGAACACTTTTTTTGTGTCCTTACATCCTGCCAGGTGCCTGGAAGCAAACTTAGTGTGCTGCTGAGGGTCTGGGCTGTAAAGAGTGGGAGAAGTGTCTGGCTGCCTGGCATGGAAAGTGTCCATAAAAATTGGGTAGCATCACTCTCAATATCTGTTGAATAGACTGCTGAGAGTCAAATCAGACCTTGAAAACTTGCCTTGGGGAGGATGACAATTTGAGCCTCTGTTCTCCTGTTCAGGCTGTTGTATTCTGCCTTGCTCATCTCCCTTCAGGTCGCAAGCCATCAGCCTTTGTGTAACCACAAAACTATGTGTTTTGGCACCAATGGATTGAACAATCTGTCTCACATTTCCATCAAATGAACCACCAAAGCACTGGTTAATATTCAGTGGAAAGAGCATTGGATATTTATACATTTAGGTTTTGGCTGTTACTTTTTGCTCTGTCTTCATTTTTGCGAAGTTCGGGGGCTCTAGGGTAGTCTTAGACTAAATAATTTTGGAGATGACAGAAGAAACAACCGATACCAGAAGCCAGCTTAGCTGAGCAGCTCTCTTACATCCTCATGGACAGACATAATCAATTAACTTATATATTTTGTTTATATTTTCATCCAGCTGTTTTATACATACACACACATACATACATACATATTTTACCCATATTAATGTTTAAGATGAGGTATTGCCATAGTAAGTTAAAGGCATCATTCATTACCTATGCCTAAATGCCTTTTAAGTGCCATGAGCCACCCCTCCACTTTGTTGCAATTCCTTACACCTGTCTTTCTCAGTCACATAAACCTCCTTTCAGCTTGGTGTATATCAGCCTATAACTTTTCACCTCTAGCTTGGCCCCTGATATTGCAACACTGCAGACTTTACTGTTTCATCTCAAAAAACCAGAATGTGCTAATTTTGTGTTCCCTCTGCATGGGTTTTTATGTCATAGTGGAGCATTGCATAAAGCTGGAAATCAAAACTCACTGAAATATGTGGGAATGGGAGACTCACAGTGCTAGCCTATCATGCCCTGACTGTTCTGCAACCTGCAAGTGGAAGATGCTGTACGAGTTAAGGGATAGAAATTGCTATGACTATTTATAGCTTTCGCTGCATTTTGTTTTGGTTGCTTTGTAGACATCAGTAGAAGTTGGATGCTGTCTTTTTTGGCATTACAGGTTGGGCTGTTGGGCTCTTCAGAGCACTATTTGAAATACTAAGATTGTCTGCCTATTGAGTCTGCTGAAAAAGAAGTGAGAATATAAAAAGATAAGGAAGAGATGAGCATGGCAATGCTGCAGCAGTGATGTCCAGACCTTGTATTGTAAACAGGGTTCATGCTCGAGATACCTCCTTGCTTCTGAAGGAAAAAGGGCTTAATCTGGAAAAAAAATCCAGGGGAGCTCCTGGAGATATTTTACTTTTTTTTTTTGATATTTACTTAGTGTAATGAAAAGAGTTCTGAAACACATCTGGTCTCTGTCTTGGCTGCCATAAAGATGATGAGCTTTGGTATCTGTGTGTGTTTACAAGAATCTCTAGCTCTCTGTTCTAGTTCTGTTATCTTTTAAATGAAATCATTATCACTTATTTGTAAGGGACCTGCTACCTGGTGAAACTGTGGCTCTTGCTTCCTTTTTTTTGTAATAGATTGTGCACTAAACTCCATATGACAGATGGAAAGTGTGGTAGGAGGCTGTGAATTTAGTACATAAGTAAGGGAGATAGATTAAGATGTATTTTAAAGGATCAAGCATTTTCATACATAACAGTGTTTGTATTTGCCATGAACAGTTTGTATGATGAAATATTCAAGATTTGTTGGGGCTGTCTTTGTGGAACAGCTTGTTCCATCTGTACTCAGAAGAACAGTGGCTGTGGAGAACAACTGCAGGAGTGCTGCAATACGGCATGCCTGAGGGAAAGATACCCAGTCTGATACCATCATTCTTCCCATATGTATGGAGTCTCCTCAAATGTCATGAAGTCCCCTTTTAGTAGCCAAAGCTCCCAGTATGAGTACTTTATCCGGATCATAAACACTTATCTGCTTCTAATCTTTTATTTGCTTTTTAATTAGTCTTAATTGCTTCTTCTCTGAGGCCATTAGGGAGCTGACAGGCATTGCACAGCTCCATTTATTCCTTTAGGGTCCTAATTCAAAGGCCGCTAGAGACTGAGACCTACTCCACGGGTTTGGGAGAGCTTTGGATCAGGCTCAAAAAATATGTATTTAACATTTTATACACACTGGTTGATGTTTCTGAACTAGATTTCTATCACTGATAGCTTTTGAATTCTTGAACAGTATTACATATCACTTTGGAGGGTAAAGGAAGGCAGATGTACCAAGGTTACAATTCATGTCTTATCTCTTAAACCCTGGATCTTGACTAATTTAAAAGGGTTTTAAAATCCTGTTGTACTTGTGTTCAAGCCCTGAGGGAAGAATCTTAAAGAGGAATTTGAGCCCAGTTATAAAATAAGCTGTTCTAGAGCACAGACAGGCAACTTTCATTCAACTGTTTCTAATTCAACTGTAAGTTGAGACATGAGTACTGGATCTATTTGGAAAGCTTTCTTTTGAAAGGCCTTAGACCTTTGTCTCATTATTCTCTGCTACAGAAAGGGAAGACAAAAAAAGAGATTTAATTGTAAAATCGGAAAGGGGAACAGACCAGCTGTTGTTCTTCAGTGAAAGAACTGGGAGGAGGCCAGTCGTGAAAGGTGGGTTTGTGCTCATTCTGCTCTAGCTGCTGTGATACCTTTCTTGCCCTGGTATCAATCCTTGCCTCTCGGCGCTGGCTCCCCTTCCTGCCCTGCCCCAAACTACAGACTGTGGTGGAAGTGCTGTGAGAGATCGCGCTGCTGTGGTCTCAACACACAAACATACTGGTACTTCCAGCCTGTATTTCTGAAATGAATACTCTGCAAAAATGCTCTGGAAAAGTCTAAGTTGCTGTAATAAGGGCACACACCATGAGACCAGGTCAGTCACCCACAGAGCCTTGTGATCAGTAAGGTGATCAGGCAGATCCCCTTCATCAGTCAGGTGCTGGCAAAGTGTGGAACAGTTGTGATGTGAAGGCAGATGCTGGCCTCTGTTTTCTCAAAAGAGCCTGCCCTTGACTCAAGGCAGGAAAAGGGCATTTTCCTCAGACTGCAAATCTAACCCTCCTCTGCTTCACAGCTGTATAGACACATCTACTGTCTTTGAAGTTTTTTGGCCAGACAAGAATCCCTGGCTGACTCAAAACCTTTGGCTTTGGACTCTTCCACACTTTTTCACAGCACCTGTCATGGTTTTATTGGCAGTTAGAAACTCATTGTTGCACTTATATTTGAAAAAACAGCTCATTTGTTGTCTTCTCACTGTAAAAAGAGACTAATGGAAAAAGAATATGAAAAATATGGAAAGGAAAGGGGTATTTTCCCATCCTGGAGATCTAAGGGTAATAAATTAATACTTATACAACGGTGAAAAAAAAAATAAAGAACCTAAGAGCTGGTTAAAGAAGTGCCAGCATAATTTAGTTCGACTGACTGAGTCATAGATCTTTTTTCTTGTGGTGGTACCTGGCAGCTCTGCCATAGTCAGATTGATTTTATTCCTTTAGTGGTAAGTCCATGTCACTTTAGTTCACATTAGCCTGCATCAGCTAGAAGTGTGGAATAAAAGTTGTCAGCCCTGATGTGCCTTAGGGCTCCCTCCAAAGACAAATTTAAACATTTTGACTCTGTTGCTAGATACAAGGCTGCCAGTTGTGGTGATGATGATATGGAGACAAGGATGACAATAATAATGATAACAATTGTAATGGAGCAATTGCTTGTAATTGGATTTTGTGTTGGCAGTTTGAATCACACAAAGCCCATCCAATGGAGAAAGAGGCAGATGATCACAGCAATGTTGGATGCCCGTCTCAATCTCCCTCACTGTCTAGAGGGGCAGAAAAATATAAAAGAGGGTGACCGTAGCCCGGGGAGTGGGACAAAACCCAAGACAAGGAGGGAATGCCGTGAGTTAGTGCAATCTTTGGATCATTCTTCAAAGACTGGTTGTCTGATGGACTGCAGCCTTACAAGTTTAAAATTTCCACTTCATTAGACCTCCTGGAGTGAAGCTCGATTGCACATGTTGCCTGCCTGCCAACGTCAGTGAAGTCATGCTCCTTACCAGTTCTGCCTCTCCTCTCGGAAGCACTACTGCCTCCAGTGGTTCAGTGGTGGCCACAGAGCAGCTCTCAAGTATATATACCACAATTTCTTAAATGGTGATGTGTGAGAACAATGAAAGCTGTTATCCGGCCTATTCATTTTTCAAAGCCATTCAGTTCTTCACATCTATAAAATACTAGGAGGAGCTGGCTTTGATTTTTATAATTACAGGCTAATTTAGGCTGGAAGGGATCTATGGAGTCATCTGGCCTTACCTACTGCACAAAGCACAGCCAAAGATTTTGAGCTGCTCAGGGCTTGATACAGTCAAGCTATGGATATTTCACTGGTGATCCTCCTGGGCCCCTGTTTCAGGATCTCACCAGCTTTATGGAAACAAATAAAAAAGTCCTAGTGTCTAATTAGAATTACCTGCATTACATCTTGTGCATGTTGCCTCTTGTCCTATCACCCTGCCCTTCTGAGATATGCCAGCTTCCACCTTCTCTGTAATCTCCCACTGGTATGTTCAGACAGTGGTAAGATTCCTTTGCACTGACCCTTCTCTAGGCTGAACAGTCCCAGATGCTGACACATCTCCTTGTGTGTGTCCTGTGCTCCAGCATCTGACTGTCTTGGTGGCCCTGTCAGACTTGTTCCACTAAGTCTGTATCTATCTTATACTAGGGAGCCTTGAACTGGACACAGCACACAGCACACAGGAGGTGGCCTCACTAGTGGTAAACAGAGAGGAACAGTCACTTTCCTCAAGCTTAAGGGTAGATTCTTACTAACACAGTCCAGCATGTACCTGGCCTTATTCACCAAAAGGACTTTGGGTATGTATCATTGACTTGCTGAATAGCTTGTAGCTGTAGCTTAATAGTTGTAGTTTAAGGAATTGCTTAAAACTGGTTTTGCAAAGACTTTTGCTCATTTTACTCCAATGAATTTAGTGTTGGCAGCCATGTTCATTGTCTGTGTGAACGTGAACCCATTCTTTGGAAGCCTGTGCCGGAGGGCAGAAGTAGGCAGTGGTGCTTTTCAACTTTCTTCCTCACCTTGTCTTTTTCCTCCTTTATTTTCACTATCCCTTTGGTGACATCAGAGACATGCTGGCCTCTTCCAACTCTGTTTAGTAGCAGCTATGACTTCAGTGACAAATCTCTGGGGCTTTGGCTCCCCTGTTAGCCTTGGTCAGTGCTGTGAACTGTCCTGAAGCAGATGTCTTAGCTGCCTTGTCCCTTTCCCTTTGCTATGGCAGAGGCCTCTATTCACACTGACCTAACTATGTGCAGTTGCCCTCGTTTAGTGCTCATGGTGTGAGATCAAGATCTGATCAGGTCTGTCTGGGGAAAATATTTGTACAGCTCATGGCTTTGTAAAATTAAACTGCTGGGAGAAGCCTGGGAAACTACAACCTGGCATCCTTTGCAGGGCAGAAAATATCCAAGAGTGTGTGTTACCCTTCCCATTATTTATTTCTGGGAGGTAGGGGGGGCTGATGCAAATATTCCTTCTGAATTGGTTTTCTAAATCAAATTTTCTCATTCCTTAGTAATCTCAAGTAGGTTTCTTATATCCACCGAAAATTTGTTTCTGGGGATCTCTTTTATTTTCACTTTGTTTTCATGTTTTGAATGTTTCTTTAAATCAAGTTTCTTTATTGGCTAAGGTTCAAGAGCAGAATACCTGAAATGTAAAAATCCTATATTTATTTAAATCCTATTTTTGAAGCAAAAGAATAATTCCATTCCACAGAAATACCAGCAAATGAAAACTCTAACCCAGTAAAAACAGAAATCTCAGAAAGCATTGCGACTTTTTCTTGAATTCTCTTGAGATTGGTGGGAATGCAGGAGAGAGAGAGTGAAGGAGCAAGAGCACAAGGCTGATCACAAAAGCTGTTTGTGCCTTTTGTATTTGTTGTCACAGTGGCTGCCTCATCACTCCTGGAAGATCCTCTCTCTTTCTGTCTCTTCTGCCAATACAACAATTGCAGAAGTGAGGAGTGGAGTGCAACCACAAAAATGAGATGTGGGTTGTTTCCCAGTTATACAGATTGTTACAGGAGGAAATGTTTTTACACCAAAATCAACTTTGTAATAATAAACTGCAGATGTTCAGCATCACTTACAAGGACATTAGCACCTAATATTAAATGTCTTGTTAAATTAACCTGAGAGCATGCTGCACTGGAATATGGCTATTTGATACTGTATTCTTGGGTTGAAGTTCTCGGTTGTCCTCTGCACTTAGGGAAAAGATCAGGCCAGCCTCCCTTCAGGTGTGCAGCAGAGATTAATGCTGCTACCAGTTGCAGCTGGGAGTGCTGATAAATGGGTGGCTGCTCAGGCTAAGCAGTCCATGTGCATGTACTGTAACTGGTGTTTCTGTTCCTGCTTGGGCTTGTGCTCAGACTCACCAGTGTTGTGGTAGTTTGCTCCTTTTCAGTGACACAAGTGAACAGCTTCCTGAGTCTTCTTTGTCTACACGGATAAACTAGAGTTCAGCAGGGCAGGGAAAAACTGACAAAGCATGTCAGTGAGTCCAAATTTGTATTTGATTTTCCTTGAAATTCCAGGATTGAAACTACTGAGACCACTGCAATACTTTGTTTCTGCTGGAACCCCTGAGGACTTCTTTGTAGTGGCCTTGGGAAGCCCAGAAGATAAGTCATAATGGGAGTTCTTAGTGCTGGCTATGGCTTTCTGTGATATGTACCATATATTTGTAAGTCTTCTCTGTCTTTTTTGTGTACTTTATATAGCTAGTGGGGTTAGCTGCAGTCTGTAGCCTTGTTCTTCTTAATGTATCAAACCTTGACTTTGAATTTCTGGTTTAGTTAACAGCTTTGCTTGCTTGCTCTTCAATCTTTGAGGTCACTTTTGACTTTATAATTACTGCTGTATTCAACTTGGTGAAAGCTTCCTGCTGAAGGTGAATAATCTATCTGCTTACATTCATTAGAAACCAGTGTAAATACTTGTAACTTTAGAAGGGCCTTGCTGCTATCAAGGAGTGTAATGCTTATCCTTCATTACAATTCAGTAATTGTAGAAACAGAACAAGAGGAAACCATATTATATAGTTGGGAGTAAATAAGCACCAAGGGGAGAAGTGAGAAGATCTTTTATAAAAAATGGTAAGAAAAGCTTGCCAAAAATATTTCCCATGGCTTTGAACTTTAGGCTAGTTAAGTATGCTTCATATCTGGAGATCAAACATGAGTGAATAAGGTAATCAACATGAAAGAATCAGTTCATTTTGGCAAAAGTTTCAGGGGTGAGACACTGCCCTGAACCAACTCAGCGCGTGCCTTGGGATTTCATTACAGGGACTTAGCAGCCTTCATCTTCAGGTTAGTAGCAACCTTGGATGGCCAAAAGCAGAAGTCTAAAATTAGAAATGCTAACTATACTTTTCCTTTTTTAAAAAAAAAGCCATTTCAGTGCTGACCCTTTGTTTACACCTTTCCAAGTGGACAAACTGAACATGCTTCAGCTCATAGCCATTGTCTTGAAAAGTGCTCAGAGATGTCAAAGGTACTTCATTGTCCTGAAGCGCTTCTCAGAGGGCTCAGAAAGCATGTCTCCATTTTGTAAGCAGGTGAAAAATATTTACTGAGCTAATTCTGCCTGGGGAATCCTTTGACCTGGATAATGCTGCTGTGCCCTCTGCAGAGAATCATCCATTTGTTTTTGCAAAGTGGAGCTCTTTGTGATGGAGTCTTTGTGGGTGGCGGGGACAAAAGCACTGCCCAGTGCCACTCAGGCTCTACTTTCTTGGTCCCTCCAGTTATACCTCGATGTCTGAGCTGGATCTGGAGACCCAATGACTCCACACTGGCACCTTCACAGATGCCTTGCTTCTGGACTTAAACTGCTGGGAAACACAGCTGCTTGAAACTATGCTGGATGCAGTGGCATTTATTGAGTGTCTGGCATAGCAGGGTTTTAGGGGTAGTCACCTGGTGATGGGCAGTGAAGTCTGGGCTGGTCAAGAAGGCTTCCCACTGTGCCCTTCTGCTAGTGAAACATAAAGCACAGCTTTGAGATCCTGTCACTCCTCTGGCCTTGGAGATCATGAGTCCTACAAGAGATAATGTGTGCAGCCTCATGAGTGAGAAGGACTAGTGATCAAAGACAAAATTTTGGGTATCTCTTTGTGCTTCCCACTGTGTTAGAAAAGGAGCAATGCTGAAAGTGGAGGTCTGCAGAAGTGTGCCAAGAACTGGAAACAGCCCTTTCTCTGTGCTCAGGGAGACCTACTATGGTTTGCAAGGACACGATGTGCAAAATGAAGCTGCTGTTCTGCAAGCTTGATTTGTGTTCATAACAGAATTTTTTAACAATATCTAATTAGCTATATTAAAGTGTTTTTAATACGCAGAGGCCTCAAAACTGTGTTTTAGGGATCCTATATTTTAACATATAAGTTACTGCTTGAACATGAGTATAATGGCTGAAAGCTTAGGGCTGCTGGAGATGTGAAGAGCTGTGCAAATACCTGATGAGAAAGGTATGAAAGATGGATAATAGCCTGTTATCTAACAACCAGTAACATATTTTTATAGTGTAGCACTATTCAGAGAATAAAGCTATATAAAAAAAAAAATGTGTAATCCCTTTTCCCTGCCTTCCCTGAGAGTGCTATAGATCTCAACTTCTAACCAAAATTTTGGTTGAAATACTCATAATCAGCATATCTCTTTTCTCATGAACTTTGCTGCCTGACTTCTTGCAATTTTTGCCATTGTGTTGACTATTGTGAAATTGTAATTACCTCATTTAAGCCTTACAGTCTCCTTCACCAAATAGACTAATCCTTTCTACCTATAGAGAAAGCTTCCTGAAACATACATCACAAAGAAATTGGAGTCCCTTTTATTACTGGCATTCATAACTCCAGCTCATGACTGCACTTACTCATGTTAACATCCCTAGTTTTCTGTGTTAGAATAAATAACAATGAAATCTTATGTTAGAATTAACAAAAGGAAAATGTGACCAAGAAATACAAGTGAAGGGGACTGCTGGCAAGCACTATGGAAATGGGGAGAAATAAGAAGGTGAACCTAGATGGTCATGTCTATCACCTAGCACACAGAGATGTTATAACTTTTAAAACAGAAAGAAAGCCTAAGGATTGGAGAGCCATTGTATTCTGACCATTCCTGAAATGATGATGATCCATCTTAAACCAGAAAACATTTATTCTTAACCCTGCTTAAATTGTATTTCAGTAAATGTATGCTGGTCACATCCCGGAGCGCAAAAATCAAATCCACTTTCACCAGTTTTGTTGCAGGAACACTTGGGTGTGAGAAACCCTGGTTCTTTTCTTCCTTTGGTCAACATCTCCTTAAGAAGCAATTTGAGAGCATAAACATCTCTTCTTTGAAGAGTGGAAAAAACACTTTAGTAGTAAATGTGTAATCGGAGCAATGCTTATTTGGAGAGAGAGTAAAGCCTGTTGAGAAGGTTTGAGTGGCTGGAACTGTTAACATACATGTCAGAGGGAGATATTTGCTAGGGTTGAGCAAGGATAAGGGGTAAATATGGAAATCCATCCAGGAGAAATAAAAATGACAATAGATCAGTCAGTCAAACGGGCTGTAGTGAAGAGTGGGAACAGCTTTATATAATGTTTTTCTAGTTGATAGCGTCATCTACTATATAAGTAACCATCTACGTTAACATTTTGCTATTTTCTATACACATTTTCCACAGCTGGCAAGTGTGTTTGTTTACATATCTATAAGCCATTCTGCAAATACTGCTCTCAAGCTACCCATGTGTCAGAATTATAAATGCACACTATTACAAGTTTATTTGTAAAATAATCCGTATGAGCCCAGTTATATGTGTAGCTTTGTGGCTTATTTGTTGACAGTTATAAATGTGTAGATAAGTTTCTTTCCTTGGTACTATTTAAATGTTTTTATTTTTTGGGAGAGAGAATGGCCAGAGTGTTATATAGTGCACCCGGCTGGCCAGATACAGCTCCTCAAAGTCTGAGGGTCTTGCTGGCTTAAGTAGTTTGAAAAACTTCATATTCTTTTAATGTGTTAGAAATTGCTGTTCTCTGTAGATTAATGCAGGTTTAGAGGAGGTACTTGAATCAGGCTGCTTATGATTCAGGAACGACATTACCAGCAAGGCTATGGGCTATTCAAGATACTTCTCTTTCTCATTTTTTTTTTTTCTTTTGTAAATGCCTCTCAGTTTCTCAGTTTCTTTCTCAGGTTCTCCAGATATTGGAACGTACCCCTCCCACCTGATCTCCCCAGATTTAAAAGACTTACCTTTTCTTGGTCTCAATTGATTTCCTGCATCAGTTATAATTTTGGAAGTCTTGTATAACTTTTTATAATGACTGGTTTGCTTATGATGATGGGAGCTTCCTTAAAAACAGTTTTCACTAATGAAAAAGGTCTAAAAATTTCAAGCCTTTCGTTAAAAAGAGGCTACTAAGTTATAATAAAAGGAGTCTTATGCGTAGATTTTTGTTTATAGTTTAAAACAAATAAGTTCTTCAAATTCAAGCTTTTGCGCCTGCTGTTTAGGAAGGTAGGGTTCTGGATCTTTGAGCCTAAGCTTCTTTGCTGGTCCAAGGAAGGAAAACAAAAACCAGCATTTTCTCAAATTCCACTACTATAAATGTGGATATTCTAACAACTCTCTTAATTGCTCTCTAACAAATCTCTTAAGTGGTCTCCATAAAATAATATTAAAACAGTGGTGGCGCTTTAAAATAAGCCAACTATTTTGAGTGGCAAACATCAAATACTGTTGAGCTGAGGTCAGTGTGTTAGTCACGTTCTTTCCAGTTCGTTCTTTTTGCATTTGCTGCAGCTCTCCCCTAAGGAGTGAAGGGATACCAGAATCCTGCTTTTTAGTGCTGAGTGTGGGACCAGAGCTTTTGCTGGTATGGGGCTATTCTGTCAGTGCCACAGCTGCAGTCTGACACTACAAGTAGCACTTATGTGCCTCAGAAATGGCTTCCTTTTTGAAGGTGAATGTTGCTCTACTTTTTGCAGAGTTAATATAAATCCTTGCATTGCACTGGTACTCCTACCTGTTCTTAGTATAATAGGAAATGGAATGAGGGCTGCAAAACATGGAAATAACTGATGTGTCCTTCAGATATGGTGACAGCTGGCTGGACTTTTGTCACTCATTCATGAAGGCTCATTGGTTGCTTCATGGCAGCCTAACGTACTTCACACCATGATTGGGTGTTTTGGACACTTGAGAGATGTGCATCAGTATCAGAAAAACCACAAGAGTAAATCTTTGCAAGAGTGGCATCCTTTGAACTCAAGGGGATACTTGTGAATGTCATTGTAAATAAATACAGAAAATTGCATATTGGAAAGATTAATAATGAACATTTTTAAAAAACAGTCTTATTCTGAGTTTTTGCTGATGCTGTATGAAATAGTCAGGTTGACTTCACGTCTTATTGAAAGTGCCTTGTTGAAGATTCTGCCATCAAAGTAATCTTCATAGCAGAATGAATGTGAACAGTCAAAGTGTAGTCATACTTTTTAGGCTCATATTTTGCTTATCCGCTTTGGTGAAGACATACATACTTTTGCTTCTCAGAAAGATATTGTAATGCTTCAAAGGAGAATTAGGGGGTTCTTGATTTGATTTTTCTGCTGAATTTAATTTGGTTAATGATTTCAACTTTAATAAAATGCATTATTCTTAATTTCCTGCCCTAACATGCAATGTAGAGTTCACTGCATTGATACTACATAAACAGCAGTGTTTCATACAACAGCTAGATATGATTTTGGAGCCCTTGAGATAGAAAGTATAATATATGTATAAAATGATATCATCTGCTCAGTAAAAGTTTAAGCAGAATGACGTCAATAAACAGGAAAAAGAATGGCAAATGTTTATACTTGGCATTTTCCACTGTATTACTTCTCATTAAAGGTATGAATATTGTCAGGGTGGGGAAGCTCTGAAAATAGAGAAAGGATTGTTTTCATTGGCCAAACCTGGGAGTTGTTTTCCTGATGAATAGCATAAGATAATGACTCCCATCTGGTTTTGACCCATGAGCACTGACGCTGAACAATGATATTGCTATGCTGAGGTCACAATTTCTTAGCCTCAGGTTTAACATCTTTGTATGCCATGACTTGGACCAGCATTGGCAGGTGTGATGGGTAGTGTACCGTTTGCTCTCCAGAGTTGGAGATTGCTGCTGTAAGCAGCTGCTTTTGCTGCTCTCACTCTACATAGGGTATAAGAAGGAAATCTGAATATATGATGGCCTAAGTTTGCTTTCAGCATTTTCCAGGTTATAACTGAAGTTATATATATATGGTTGTAAATTCAAAGAGGGAAAATGTCTGTTATTGGTGGAAAGTGTGTCTGATTGCATCTTCAACAGAAATAAACCGATGCACATGGGCAAAGCACAGAACAAGTGGCTACTTACACAAACATGCTTTAGAAATTGTCCTGGTAATTGACCTTAATCTTTCTGATGCCATAGTTGAGTGGCATTATTTGATGCCCTCCCTCATATTGCATGCAGCTAGAGAGCCAACCCAAACAGAACAAAATGGAGAAGCTTAAAATGGTAAATGTAGCTACCTATCCAGTGCAAGGTTAACACTTTAGTTCCAGATGACTTCAGTGGGCTTTCAAATCACTGCATCCAGTTTCTTTGTTAATATGGACTCTTCTAGCATTGTAACTTAAACTTTGCCAGCCCCAGCAGTCTCTGGTGAAGGATGATAATGATCAAGTGAAAAATGTGTTGAGTATCAGAGCAGCTAAGGAGAGCCCAGAGAGTTGTGTGAGTGTGCAGGGGTGAAAATGGGGTAAGGAAGGAAGGGTTAAACAATAAAGAGGAACGAGGCTTGAGACAACTAAGCTACATTTGATGCACTGCAGAAGTATACTGTCTTTTGATCACATAGGTATTTTCTGTGAGATTTTTTAATTCTTCTGCTACTTGCCAATCATTTTTCTAGAAAAGGTGGAGCTCAGTAAACATGAAAATACCCACCACTCTGTGGGATGTCAGGTTCGTTTAGCTGCAATTCAGAAATTTCAAATAGTTTCAGTTGCTAATAAACGGCAATTTCCTCAATTGTCTCACCCAAAGGTGATGCAGATGTTTGAAATCTTGGGCCTACTGTGCGTATCAGAAACAACAATTTCACCTTGACTTCTTTCCAGTATCACCTACTTCCTGCAAAATCTGGAAGCCTTGCATTTACCACTTCAAATTCTCTGCCAAGTTCCTTTCAGTTTTTTTTTTGCTCCATTTTTGTCTCACACATTTGTTATATGGTGACAAATGCAGTTTTCTTCTGACACCACATAATAGATGTGTGAAACACACACACATGTTCTAGTAAAAGACTGCTCTTTATTTTCTGGCTCCAGTTGCGAAACATGAGTCAGGGTTAGAAAGGTTGTACCTGCCAGAAATGTGTAATCCACATCCTCAAACTTCCCTAGCTTTTTCTATCGTAGTGGTAAAAAATGGAAAATCTTGTTCTTCTATTCTTATACTCAATGTTTCCTCCTCCCCAAACACACCTTTTCTTCATTTTCTAATCACCATTCCCTCTCATTGATTACATTTGCTCACTTCAGAGATCGATGTTGTCATTAACAGGAAAAAAATACCTCCTAGAACAAGAATATCAGCATTCTGACTGCAGGAAATACAGCAGCTCCCACTATATTCTGGCTTTAATGCAGAGCAGAAACATTACTAGTCCCTCTGCTGTGAATTCCAGGAATTGTTTTCTCTGCGTCAAGTGATATCTGATGTTCTGATGTATAATTTTAGGTAATGACCAAGTAGCCTTTCAACAAGTCTCTGCTGACATAATATGCCATATCTGTATTTACCAGCTTTAAGTGTTCTGTAAACTTCTGCAGTGTGTAGGGTGCCTCAGTAAAATACGAAACCAGCAGATCTTTTGTGAACTTAGGTGGAACAAGCCCCATGTTACAAGTTAAAACAAAACCAAGCAAACTAGCAAGCAAAAAAAGAAAACAACACATTAGCACTTCCTACAGAATCCAAACAGGCCAGGAATTTCACACAGCAGGCAGTTATTCTGCAGTTACCCATGGGTGATTGAAAGCAGCAGGAACTATGGTGCTTCCAAAAAACAGATTTGTATGGATTGTTTTTTTTTTCTAAACCGTTTTATCCCATAAGGTCCTATTAGTTGGGTTGCTCCTGCGTAGAATGACAAATAACTGGATGACATGCTGTGAAAAATTTTGAAAATGAGAAAGGCTATCCTATTTTCCAAACAGAGCGGAAACAACACTAATTCCATTAGGCAAGATGGAACAATTAAAGTGGGCATGCTTTTAATTTTGAAGCTAACCAGATAACTGATGCTTTCTTCAAAAGTAATGACTATTGAAGTGATTCTTTCAAAGTGAAGCACAACCACTGTTTTTCTTTCTAAAATTAAAGCATTTACCTTATACAAAGTATAAGAAATGTTACCTGTTGCCTCCACCATTCCTTCTAGGATTACAACAATTTCTAGCTCCTCTTTGGGCAACTGGGCTTTGGAAATCTCCCAGAAAGGACTCTGCTGGTTAATTTCATGGCTGATGATCAGTGGTGAAACCAAAAAGAGACGATCATCCCCTGTGTAATAACCTACGTTGATATCTGTCTGGTTGAGTGGTATAAATTCCCCCTCCTTTGTCTGTTTGGATTTGATCAACTTGGCTCGTATTGATGCCTCTACAATGTGTGAATTCCTAAGGTCTCCTACTCGGAACATCAGACACAGCTTTCCATCCCGCATGGAAATAACTGCGTTTGTAGAAAAAACCAAGGTTTCTGCCCTCTTCTTGGGTTGTGATATTTTCACAAACATGCAGCCAACCATGAAAGCGTTGACGATAGAACCTAAAACAGACTGCACTAAAAGCAGAATAATTCCCTCGGGACACTTGTCCGTGATGACCCGGTAACCATACCCAATGGTGGTTTCTGTCTCGATTGAGAATAAAAAGGCTGAGACAAACCCATTGAGGTTGCTGACGCATGGGGTCCACGTGCTGTCCCCTATATGATCCATATCTCCTCGCATGTAGGCAATTAGCCACCATATCATTCCAAAGAAGAGCCAGGTCACAGTGTAAACCATGACAAAAATCAACAGGTTGAACCTCCACTTGAGATCGACTAAGGTAGTGAAGATGTCAGTCAAGTAACGATAAGTCTCTCTGACATTCCCATGGTGGACGTTGCATTTCCCATCTTTCCTAACATACCTCTGGATTTTTCTCTTGGCACAATCTTTGTTTATATTTTTTGGCAGATCCTCTCTAGCTTGTTTGGGCAACTTTGGCTGATGAATAGCGACAGGGCTCTCTATGTCCTGCTCCATTGAGTCTTCTTCCAGTACGTTAGCTGCCATGAAAAACAAACAAACAAGAAAAAGGCAGGTGTTATTTTTCTTATTATTTCTCTAGGTCGACACACAGCTTCTTTTGGTAGTACTGGCATTTGCTCGTAATTTGCTAGTAATCAATGAAATTATTATTCTTATTCTTTGCTTACCTATTAAATGCACAACAGAAAAGTCAAATGATGCCAAGCATCCTCAATTTATTGCTAAATAGAAATACTATGAAGGAAAGCTCTCATTTCCTATCTATTAGGTCATCCTTTCTATGCCCATATTTAAATTTTGCAATGTGTATTTAAGCAGATCTTTCTTCCCCTCACCCCCCTTTACAGTTTAATATACGAGATTTCTAATGCACCAAGAAAGATCTTCTGGGAGACAGCAGATATAAATAAGGAACTGGATTCACCTGGGGGCTTTAGCCAACAAGATGAGCAGAGAAAATGAACAATTGTTGAGCTGTTTTTTCTATCAATTGCATCACTATGGGACAAATATTAAATAAGTATAAGAAGTTTATAAAAAAACCCCAGGAAATATTAGTTTTAAGAAAGAACCAATCCTACTCTTGTTGAAGGAAAAGCAAGCTACAGAGTAATATATACCAAGAGCAATTCAAGCGCATTTCCATAGAAAATTAATGTCTCGCTGATACTGAGACAGGGAATTGTGTGTCCTTCTCCCAGCAATGTAAAATACAGGGTACTTCATAACATGATTTCATTTTAATTCAGTGTGGCTGTTGCCTTTGATTAAAATGTACCTTTTTCTCTAACTGTGTGGGCCTAAACAGCATTCTTCTGTAAGTGTCTTTACAAGTATTTAAATCCCCAAAATGCCAGTAACTGCAGGGTTTTTTTGTTTGTTTTTTTTTTTTTTTCTTTTCATTTCCCAGCATTTTGAGATAAATAGCTTCATTATGTTTATGTGCAAGAAAAAAAAGAGCATACTGGGTGTGAGAGTCATTTAATCAAACGTGTTTTGCATGAAGCTGAGGACATGGTGAAGTCTGGAGCAACTGTTGCCTTTACTGGAAAACCTTCTGCTCTCTGGGACTTACTCCCACAGGAATTTCAGCTCCTGAACTCCTGATTTTTTCCTTTTTGGATAACTGCTTCTGCCACCAGGCTGTGAAGGGAAAAGGCTTCTGCTGGTTCTGCCTAGATGCTTGACTCTGAATATAGCGGCACTGATGGGATGTTGTACCATCAGTTTATGGAGATGCTCTTCCTGAACAGTCAGGGAGTTGACCAGCGTGTTGTCGGTGCTGTGAGTGGCAACCTTTAAGCAGAGAACTGGGAGCAAGCAGCTTTGGTTGGGAAGTACTTCATTTGCCTGAGCGCCAGTTGCCTCTGAGTACCTCTTGTCTGACTGGGAAATGGAGGCATAAACCCATCAAGCTCCTTCTTGACAAGGCAGTTCTGTCTCTGGCACTGGAGAGGCTTGAGTGTGTCCACCTGGCACTGCCCTGGGCAGTAGAGCCAAACGCTTTTGCATGGAGGAGCTCAGGGGACGCCTGAGCTCTTGTCCAGAGGGTTACACAAGGAGTGCTTTTGGTGGGGCAGTATAGCCTGAAGAACATTTTAGTCTCTGAGTCTTAGAGATCTGTGCTACATCGATTGTCTGTGGAGTATCCTAGCACCTGTCGCTTTTGAAAGCTGTGCGGGCTCATCCCTGTGGGGAAAGATCACATGTCCTTGTAAAGTTTCAGGGATGATTGAAAAACCCAGGTCAAAAAAAAGTGTTGAAGAGTGGTTGTTTCTCTTGGCCTGCTCCACTGACAGCCAAGCTTCTGTTCAGCCCACAGCCTTTTCTGTGTTACAAGAAAGGCTCTGTCCTGACTCTTTATTAAGAGTAGCATGAAAATCTAATAGCAGTACTGTGTTTTAAGACTGTGTGTTCCATCCTGTGTCATCTCTTCAGTTTACTGCTGCCTCTAAATAGAGCATTATTCAGGCTGATGGTAGTGACAGAGCTGGAAGTTGTGTCACAAGGCAGTCAGTTCTTAATGAACTTACCCCAGTTCGTGACAGTGTGCCTACTTGCATTATCACTCATGCTATATAATGTATGACGAAATCAATGCAATAAAAAGGCATTGCAGGAACCTTGTGAAGCAGACTTAACCAAAGTCAGAAAATTTGAAGTTAAGGCTTCACACTTGATGCTTAACTCTCTATTGTGCCTAAGAGGATTTCAGTCCACAGGAGCTATCACATCACACAGTAATAGACCCCTCAAATAATTATGAACAGCCTATGAAGGCTCTGGCTTTTGAGACATGAATGGACTGTATGTTGGACTAGTAATGCTGGTTTAATGTGGTTCATTAAGGCATTATGAATGTTTTACTTTTCCCTCCCAGCTACAGCCTGGCATGAACTCAGAGACAGGGTGCAAGCATCCTCTGTTGCCTTTGAGAATATACCTTACTTGTAACCTTGCTGTTAAAGCCAACCATATACTAGACCTCCCTGTCTGAGCATCTCTTACCAGAAACAGAAAAGTGTACTAAAAACCATAGCAGGGCTGAGAGGGGACACAGGTGCTGGTTTTATTACTGGCATCAGGAGAAATCTGAAGGGACATGCCCATGCAGGGATGCCTACCAGTCACATGCTGTACATGTCTAGCCTGCTTTTCATGCAGCATTTATTTCCTATAGAAGTACTTGCTAACAGTGAAGCACCTTTTTATTCATACAGTGAATTTGACTGATGCTTTCAAAACGTTTTGTCTTGATTTCAAGCCCTTGTGCACCACAGCCAACCTTTCCCATCTTTCACAGTACATGAGCTGACCCACAGAGAGAGGTGAGAGCCACATTTTCTCAAGTGGCCATAGGTTTTGCAGCAGGAGCAAGGAGCTGCTGTGCTCTCCAGCACATGGTGGTGGGCTGTCACTGTAAATGGGCTTCAGATACGTGCCCCTTCCAACCTGGAAGGATTTTTCTTAACCTTGAGAGGTCACACCAGAGCTGACTGCCAGCTGGGTATGTAGGAGAGCAGCTTTTGACAACCAAAACCAGACTACATTTAACCAAAGTCTCTCTCAGTACAGCATCTCGCTAACACATGTTAATCTCCTTGGGGGCATCTGACCATTTCATAAACTCTTCAGGCTCTTTCCAGTGCTGTCATTTCCCAGCTCCAAAACAGTCTCTGAGAAGGAAAATCAAGGTCAAGTTTTTAGTCTTTTTCTCTCTATGCAAGATGCTTGTTTACTCTTTTCCTCACCTAAGTTATCCTGCTATGAGACCTAACAAATACCTCTATGGGGAGGTCTCTAGATCAGAGTCACAGCCCTTCACCATCTCCTGGTCTGAGTTCTCACTCCAGAGGGAACCTTGGGAGCAGCAGTTTCTGAAATAAGTGCTCCAAGGATTGTACATCTGTGTGTTTCCATGGAAATGCCTGATGAATAAGTTTTAAACTCATGGCAGGATCCCTGTTCACCACTAAGGCTGAGGAACGGCTGCATATTGTCAGTGCCTTTGCTACAAAACACTTCGACTAATTATATTTTTGCCTGATATAAAACCAATTAGCTTATGCTGTTTATATAATTTAGTTTTCTTTTCAGTTATATAATGGCTGTCATGGTTCCAGGAACAGGGGGTAGCAGCTATCTCACTTGAGAGCTATTTTTACTCTTTGCTTTTCTTCATGACAAAAATATATACATAATATTAACCTGCACTGAAAAAAATTAAAAAAGAAACCAAAGAAAAAATCCCTAGTTTGGAACAGTTACCTCTCTTCTAACAAACATTTTGTTTGTTTGAACACACTGGTCAGGTAAAAATACCGTGCCAGTTTAGGTCAATGTATACTATTCTGATCAAAGTATTTGTTTCAGTGAGCCTTTAGGCAAATGCGTATATCATGTATGAGATTTTAGGGACTTATTTTCCAACAAATCAAAAGGAGTACTCCTAAATAAGTCCCCAAATAGTTCACTTGTGTTTATCACAGCAGTATGTAGTGGCTATGGCTATATTAGCAAATTGAATGTGTCCAGGCCTATTCTTCAGCATGGAGGTTAAATGGAGTGATGTAGCCCACACTTGTATTATTGAATGCCTGTTGTTTTCTAAGTAGGGTAGTCTCATACAATCTGCTTATTAGGAATAGTCTGTGTCCCATGCTAACACCTGAAATGTAGCCAGAAATTGAGTGTACTAAGTTCTGCATTGGTCAAAACCATGCCAGGAGCTTTTCTAGGAATTTTACCACACAAGGTGTTGGGTGCCAGTGCAAGGGAACATTTTATTTTCCAGTAAAGATGGAACCAGTGTTGTGGCCCTGGTCTTGTCTATTCAAGAACAGCACTGTACAGGCACAATCCAGTGTTTCCAAGCACATATTTTTATTTAAAGTCTGTCAAATAACATGAACCCAGCGTCAAGAACAAACCATGAAATGCAGAGAAGATGCTCTCATGACTTCCATGACTCTGAATGTAACATATTACTATAATCTAAAAGCAATCATTTTATCATTAACAGTGTGATTTTTTGTACTTTGGTAGTGCTTCAAATATCTTGTCATCGTACTGTACAAATACAAAAACTAAAGGATGTATTTAAAGGGCAAACTTGTCTGCTTTAAATACTCTTAGCCTGTTTTCATTATATTCTGTATTAGAGTTTTAGGATGATCTGTAAAATAATTAGGAGTTTCAACAGAGAATATTACATTTTATAACTGACCTTTTCAAAGCAGAAACTGATACAGAGTTCAGTGAATGTTTCTCTGTACTTTAGTAGACTAATTTTATCTCTTGTAACACAGTTGTGAGTGGTTTGTATGCAAATTCACTAATTCAAAAAAAATAATTTATAATCTACAAATCGTTCTCAAGGGCTTTATTGCGCATATAAAGATATCAAGCAGACATCGTTTTGACTGTGATTTCTGACTGCATGCATGTCATACCCCACTTTCCTGATAGGATGAGGCTAACTTTTTAGTTATGCTTGCATTTGTAAGATCCAAGCTTGCCTTTTGTGAACAGTTTTCAGTATTCACCTCTCATTTGCTGTGATCACAAGCTTCCCTGACATTGAACTCATCTGTGGAATATTTGGCAGTACCAGGCGGCTATTTCTGTTCCCTGGTGCCTCTAAAGAGTTGTCAGGCTTTGACATCAGGAAAAGGCACCGTAGCACAAGACATTTTCTGCATTGTTTATTACTCTGTTTTAAGTCTGTGTCTTTCTGTTTCTTTTCTTGCTTGTGATGCAAGGAGAAGTCAGAGAGACGAAGCAGATGGGAAGGTTCTGAAATGCTTTGCCTGAACTCTGGCTGGTATTAGTCACTGTTTCCGAGATTTGTAAAATCTTATGTCTGATGGGCACTGAGGGCACAGGAGCAGATATTCTTAGAATAGAGGGGGATTTGCCTGTTTTATGAACTCAGCCTGTATCACTGTCAGTGAGACCAGGTAATCCATACTGCAAAACACCATGTATTACCACTAGATATGGGGAGAAAGAGACTTGTTTACCAAAGAAAAGTGGAGCCTTTTTTGACCACCTAACAACTGTAAGCAGTCATTATCACAAAATGCAAATTTTCTTCTGAAAAAGAAAGGAATTAGGATCTGCTCCTGTGCTGTTGAAATCAATACAGGATTATCTATTCGCTTGGCTGCGAACATCGTCTAGTCCTCATTTTGAAATTTTGAAATGTTCAATAAACACTGACTTGGCAAATTTCTTCAAGAGCCAAATTACTAATTTGCATCCATAGAATCATAAATATAATTTCAGAGAGAGCATGCGTGTGATTTAAATTTATTTCAGCAGCAGTTTTCACTAGAAAAGAAATGTAAATTGAAGTATGTTTCTGATCGAAAAAGAGGCTGTAAAGATGATGCCTTTTCTTCACACTACCTGCTTCATCATTGTCTTCTAACCCAACTTGATAAAAAAAAAAGTTCTACTATTTTAATTCTTTTCTTTTATTTTTTAATCCTGTATAGCAGCAAAAAGTCAGCCTGGGTACATTTTGTCTCTATGCAGTACAAACATATCCATTCATTTCTGATTCTTAGCCCTTTTATTATGAGGGATGGAAAAGGAAGCTGATACATGAATTAAAAAAATCCACAGCTCCATTTTTGGTAGTCATTTGACCTTGTAGTTTTCGTCTTGGATTATAACCAATTTTGTTACAGAGTTTATCACTAAAGGCTCCAGAATGCCATTTTTACATTTGCTTTGCTAAACCTAGCTTCATTTGAAGCACAGTGAAGTCAAACAGCCTCAGCTTTGTTATGTATATGGAGTAGTGTAAAAAGGCTAAGCATTCTGGACCTGCAAAGATGGGGAGACAGTTGATTATCAATGTCTTTGCCTTCCAATAGGCTGAGGATCTCAAACTGGGCTATGAAACTTGTTTATTGCCTGAAATCTGGCTGCTTGGAATCAATGTTAAGTCAGAGCCATCTCTAGTGCAAATGCCGGTCATCAAAAAAAGATTTCTAGAATAAGGTGAGTTTGCTGCTTGTGTTTGATTAGTCTAGGTATAAATGATATTTGCTGGAGGTTTGGCTTCCAGAAAACCTTAAGAGGTTCAGAACAGGTAAGGCTTCTCTTGAAAGTCTGTGTTTTTGAGGTCAGCATACAGTTACTCATTCACTCTTTCATGTGTGTGGTGACTGTGATGTTCAGAGTGTTTGAGAGGGAGCCAGTTCAGTGCAATCTAGATGCTACTCTTTTGAGCAGACTCAGCATATGTATAGGCTATTGCTGATATTGCACATGTACTTTGACTTGTGCCATGTTCTTATTCATCATATTTCTCTGTACAAGTAATATCTGTCATAAGCTATATGTTAAATTAAGAATATCTTCCAACCCCTTATGGCAGATGGTCTATCACCCTTGTCTAGTGCTCACTACTTCTTCACGCTCAACCTCCTCACTTTTTTCTCATCAGGCAAAAACAAAGATGTTTTCACCTTAAGCAGGTAATGAATAAGAAAGTCTGAGTATGACAAACCAGAAGAGCTACAAAAAGGAAAGTAATAGATTCTCCATGCAGTTCCAGAGAATGCTGGACAATGGAGATTAAGTTCAGCATGATGGTGGAAGCAGTGGTTGCACTGAAAATCGTGACCTACGAGTGGAAGATGAGATAATGGAGGACTACCAGAAAGAGAATGAAGATTCCTGACCACGATAAGTGTGCAATTCTGGCAGTAAAATCAGAGACTCTTGCATGCAGTTACTCATAGCAATGTATAAAGAAGTCAAAGAGGTACTCTATCTCTTTTGAAAAAAGTGAGACCTCAGTCTTTTGCTATAATATTCTTATCCTATTCACAACCAATGCAGAAAACAGCCTTCTTAGATGTAGTGTTTCTTCTGAGAAGTTGCGAAAGATAAAAAGAATGCATTTTTTACACTTGAAAAATGCATAATATTGTCACTTCTGCTGCATGAAGTGGAGCAAGGTCAGTGTCAGAGGCAGCCCAGGTGTCGCACCCTGAGTCATCACACCTAGCAACATTAGACCTTGGCTTATGTCTAGTATTTCCATGTGGCAAAACTACTGACAACTGTTGTAGTAGGGACAATAGAGATCATTAATGATCCCCAGTGCTGACAGGCCTTAATAGCTGCAAATACTGGCCACGTGCTTTCTGGTGCCTCTGCATCAGATGTATGTCTCCCTAAGCTGCTGTAACATGTCATTGTCTGATGTGCCCCTGAGAGATTTCTTTTTGCAGTTTCTCAACTCCAGCTATTTCTGCCAGTTGCTATCATGTGTACTAAGGAAAAACTTTTACTTGTCAGTTGCACTATTTCTTCAGATATTTACGGAGATCTCAGCTTTTCATCTTTATGGGAAGTACCAGGAAAATAAGACAGCATGAAGGAAATATACTCACCTGAGTGTTATCAGTTTTAAATTGGTTTACACACTCTAACTGCTAGAAATAAAAAAGAAATAGATTTTCAACCTGCTGAAAATCAGAGAATATTTTGAGTTAGAAGGGACCTCTAAAGGTCTCTTGACAACCTCCTTGCTCAGCACAGGACTAACTTCAAAGTTAGATTAAATTGCTCAAAGCAAGAATGGGAGTTTCCACAGCCTCTCTGGGCCCTGATAGATGCTGCACCGCTCGCATTAAGAACTTTTGGGGCTTTTTGTTTATATCCTGTTGGAACTTCCATCACTGCACCTTGTTCCCATTGCTCCTTGCTTTGCCCCATGCACCTATGAGAAGTGTATGACTTCATCTTCTCTTCAGCTTTTCTTTTTCATCTGAACTGTTGGTTTACAGACCAGCCTTCCAGGACAGTTGTGTGAGGACTGGTTAAATCCTGGTTTCTCTACATATTTTCTTTATTGATTACTTTGAAAAAAGAGTATTCTCAAGTTTCACAAGAAGAGATAGAGAGAATCAGGTCCTTCTTCACATGTTTGGATTTTGTTTGTTGTTTTTTTTTTTTTTTTCCTATTAAAATTTTCCCAACTGAAAACTCTAGAAACAAAAATTAGTTGACCAGCTGACCATATCTTATAGATAATACTGACTCATTTAATTCTGCACCTGTAATGTCACTGACACCAAGAGAATGCTTCTGGTTGTTTCTGGAAGATGAAGTGTAAATAGAAGCTTGGCTGGCCTGTCCAGTGCTGATAATCTGTACTGCTAAATGCTAGCAAGCTACAAGTCCTGGCTTTGCATCATGCAAACTAATGTTCTGAGACAATACATGGGAATGATTTGGGACAGTATGTGCCAGGCACTGCTCCCATTAGGCAGCATGGATAAGACTGCGTCAGGTTTGGCTTCTTTCATTGTCATTTGCCCAGTGTCTCAGCAGACCTTGCTCCCTCAGACCTCTCCACAGGCCCTCATGCCACCTCTGTGTCAAGCAATGTGTAACACTGGTCTGCAACACAGACCTCGTGTTATTTCAGATAATTTGAAGTGGGAAAAAAGAATCACTGTCAATATACTTACTATGCCTTAAAACCAAGAGACATAAAGTCTACACAAGACTCAGGGCCATGTGCTCTGTGACATGGTGTGGACATCCTGTACCATTTTCTCTCAAGGATGCTGACCAATTCCTGGCCTGGTTTTATTTAGAATTGTAGATGCAGTCAGATAGGTGATAGGCATGTTGCATATTCCAGTATGTGAAAAGTTTACAGATCAAGGCAGGCAACTGCTGCTCTTGTCAAAGTCTATCTGTCCAGTTATGTCACTAGAAAGAAGAGAACAAGACCCTCGCAGAAGAAGTTGATACCACCTGTTTTCCCACTTTCATGTTGGCAGAAGAAGCAAGGCCTTTTCTCTCCTTGCTGTTTCCTATGCCAACTCTATTCCTGTTTTTTTTAGCTCCCCTTTCTGAAGTAAGGATGGTTTTACTTGAATCTTCTTCCTTGGGATAGACAAATACAGTTTTTGTGGGCATTGCTGAACAACCTGGAGACAGCTTTGTGTTAGAATATTCATAGAACTCCTTGAGCAGGTGTTGGAACCATCTTGACTACTGCACTGACACACTCTGACAGCTTGCTTTGCTTTGATCAATGAACTATCATAAATTTAAGACATAAGAAGAATGGAGAAGGATATTTTTGTCAGAAAGGAACGACTTGAATCAATCGATATGCTGTACCAGTCAACTAAAGCCAACAACTTATGTAATGGAGTAAGCCTGAATACCAAGGACAAGAACTTCTAGTGAGCAGAAGATGCTATATATTGACACAGAATTTGGACCTGATCAGTTTAAGGTTAGGGGATCTGAGGTAACTTTGAGAGTCCCTACTTTTTCTCTGCAAAACTTCACCTAAACTGAGTAAAATTTCCCTAGGTCAAGATGGGGTAGTGTGTGTGTGTGTACTATGATGCAAAGTAGCGCATGCACGCTACTGACTGTTACTTTGCAGATGATTTTGCCCATTGGCTGTTTACTTGTGTAGCAAAAGGCTTTGGGAGAGCAGTTTGAATACCACTGGTACAGACAAGGCGTTTAAGCTAGAAAGAACTATCACTTGCTCTGTCTGCTTTTCTTTTATCAAGAAATATGACTGCAAAGAACAGACTGACTTTGAAGTATGGATACCTGATTCCTCCTACTGCTCAATTCTAAAAAGAAGAATGAAAAAATGTCACAAACTTCCTTCCTTAAATTATGCTTCCCCACTCCATTTACATGCAGCTGCACTCCAAACAGGTTGCCCTCAGGTCACAGACATTACCTAAGTGTATTTACTGGTTTTCCTTCTGCTATTGCATAAAGTTGCATGAAGCTACAGAAGGAGCTGAGGAGACTGGGGAAATTGAAACAGACAAGGACTATTTTTTTTTTATTATTTTTTTTTAACCAGGTAATAGAAATTTCTTTCTTGAAAACTTCTTTGCAGTCAAAGGAGGATTCCAGTGGCTTTCACTTCTGAGCACTGTATATCAGAAAAGAAGGCACTCCTCCCTTCTGAAAATCTGTCAGGATTTTTAATTTTTGCACACAGTTTTGCAAAGAAAAATTACTACATTTTTTCTGATGGATGCTGTTTCACGTTTCTGTGATTGCTGCCATTTGTCACAGTGGTGACTTGGTGGATGCACAGAGATTTCTGTCATTCGAGGTGAGTGACATTGTTCATTTAGCCTAACATACAAAACCAAGCTCTTACATCCAAGCATTGCCTCAAAGATAGCAACGTCTTAGAGACCAGGCAATTATCCCTCTTACAATTATTTAGTCTATCAGAACAGTTGCCATGTTCTTTCCATCCCACTCCTCTTCCATTTCTTACTGCAGATGATACTTGGATTCTGGCTGCTTTCTTTAAGCTAAATAATTAGGCCATCACTAGCTTCTTCCCCTTTCCCTGCCAAAACAAGTCACAGTGAAATAGAAAGACCTAGTTTCTTGCTACTGACTTCCCATTTTCACTTTATGCATTTTATAGACTGCAGAGAAAAAAATAACTGAGAAATAAGACTAGAAGTGACGTTTAAAAAGACATTTAGAAAAATAAATATTTCAAAACCTCCATAATTACTGGATCAATGGACCAATGTTTTGTTTCAGGTTGTGGTATTTTGATAACCTGAAAATGGTAAGTGCAGAATAGTACTTTATCCATGTTTCCTATGGAAATGAGCCTTATCCATCATTCTGTCTGGCCTCCACCCAATCACTTTTGAACCTTTGGCTGATATTTAGGGTTTTAGATTTCTTTGAGCTCTTCAGCCAGATTCTGAAAGGTAGGCATAGCAGCATTTTATGGTGTGTGGAGGTCTCAGAAACACTAAATTCCTACCAGTGTTGTGAAAACAGACTGCGTTAACCACACTGTCAGATGCCAAGGAATCTATATAAGAGGGAGCTGCTAGAAATGTTTCTTTTTCGTGAGTGCTGTTGCTCCCAAAGCTACAGTCAAATATTTTTTCAAATAGCTATTCCACTCAATGTCCCTGTGAAGTATCTTCAAAAAATTTGCTCCTGTTTTATGTGGAGCCTGAAGGGTTGTGTGCTTTTATTTCCAGGCAGCAAGACTGCAGCTACAAGCTGGATCTGCCTAATGCTCATATTTGATAGAAGAAATTCCACATTCAGCAACAGGTTTGTATAAGTCAGAGCTTGTGGCTTTGTCTACAAAGCAAATTGAATGCAAAAAAATAAAACTGACTCAACTATTTCTTTTTATTTTTTCCCCCTGATAAATATTTTAGTTGAATTGGAACAAAAGATTCAATGAACATGTGTTTGGTTTCATTCAATCCAGATTTTTTTCTTAATCTTTGTTGAATTTGAAAGAGAAAGCAATATAACATTTCTGCAATAAGTATCAGCTATACAGGATTTTATACCCATCTACATATGAACTTGTTAAAATATGTATTCAGGCAAGTACAATATGAGACCCAACATGACTAAAAATTGTAGTCAAAACCACAAAAAAATGTTTCCATGTCAACAAAGAGCAACTTTTTGTCCTGAAATAAACAACTCAGTGGTGTCTAAACTACCATTTAATATATTTCACTTAAACTACATAATAAATAGGTCTATAAACTTGTTTGAAAAAAAAAAGAATCAAAGACATTGCTGTGAAATTGCTGTAATTGCTTTTATCCTTTTCTATAGGGAAATAGGTAATAACAAAAGTACCATAACCACTGAAATATTTCATAAATTGGATTCAATTTGACCAACAGATTTTCCAAAATGCTTTATGAAGGAAAACACATTTTATTTCAAACTTTCAAAAATGTGATATTTTGTCTGTGAAATATTGAAGTCTAGGAGATTTTAGCAACAGATTGAGAATTTAAATTTTCATTCCTTTTTCACAGTAAAATTTTACCTAGCTTTAGGAAACAAAGTTGTTTGAAAAGATAAATAACTTCAAAATTGAGGGCTTATATGAAAGACTGTAATGTCTATTTTGGGTGACATAGGGGTTATATTTGTTTTTCTTGCTTTCTTAAAAAGTATGTAAAAGTCTTTTTGATTTGCTCTTCAGTTTTTCTAGCCTGAAAATAACCCATCATGCACCAGGATTGTCCCATGCACAAGTCACTAGGTCACCAGTTTCCTCTCTAAAATACTTTGAGAGGTAACCAGAACATTTTTGAAAGAGTAGAAAGAGTTGACTGTGCTGAGCTGTCATTTATCACATCTGGCTGGATTACAACATCCAGTTTCTGCAAATGTGTTAAAGGGGTCTTGATGACATTTGATTCTTAATGTAGAGTTTCATACAAAAAAACCCCTACTTTGCATTTAAATTTTCTTTCAACGGTATGTATGGATCTTATCAGAGCAGGCTGAACTGGTATTATGTTTTTTAAATAACTGACATTTTAGATGGTACATTGGCTTTCAGATAGCAGAGCCCATATACCTTTATTGGAGCTAGCAAAGCTTAGCATGAGCACTAATAATTCAAAGCTTTCATAGCATTTAGAATCTTGAGAGAGAAGAGTAGTTCTGCTTTTCATATATCTCCTGATTTTAATAGGGAGAAAATCTATCTCTGAAAGGTATGAACTATCAGGGATTTGCTCATAGACATCAGAAATCCAGATTGCTCTTGTTAGAGCTAGTGCATGAATTCTATGTCTTTTTTAGTCAGGTGTACATAGTTGGACTCACTTAAAGACACAGTTGGTAAAGGAGCTGACCTTTTAAAGAGAAAACAGCTCCCATGCAGTAAACAAAAGTATTGAGCCTGCAAAGGATAGCTTTCGATACATGAATAGACTGGTAACAAGAACACACTTTTGTGCATTCAAAAGCAAAATTAAAGGGAAAACTGAGATGGTAAAAATAGAGCTTGGCTGCTTCAGAGTGGCTTTCCATGCATGAAATTAGTGGAACATTTGCAAACAAATTAGCTTGTGTATTGGGTAGGTTTCTGGTTTTCTTCTGTTCAAAACTAACTCAAAGCCCATTTGTGAGGCTGAGGCCAGCGGCAGAAGGGTAATACTTTGTCAGGAATGATGCAAGATTTCAGCTGCCTGCCCTGGTGCCTCAGTCTCCCAGCAGCTCAAGCACCATGGAGACCAGCCTGGCTAGTCTAAAGGATGTGACTAGTGGCTTTGTAGCTGCCTAGGCTTTCTCAATAGGGACAGTTTCAAGAGAGGGCTTCCAGATCAGAGCACATGAAGCGGTGGAGATACATACAGATTCATTTTTAATGAAACAACAAAAGCTTTAAAGGGCCTTCCCTAAAAGTCTGATTGTGCTGTGCTGGTGTGTGTGTCAATTTGGGAGCATCAGAGGGCATGGGTGTGTGGGAAAGAAATGAGGATCCTGGGATGTCAGACATGGGGGAATGGTAGGTAGGCAGAGTGAAATATCTGGGCACTTGCATGGGTATGTGTAAGCTGGCAGAAATAGGAAGTGCAGGCAGCTAGTGAGAAAGTTGGAAGGAGACACTCCAGTAACAGAGGTAAGGGACCAAATTTGTATTTGAGAGTGATGGGGAAGAGTTTGAAGTATTGAGACTTGCTTGTGTTTGTGCATAGGATGAGATTCACTTGTGGTTTTACAGAGAACACTTGTTTCACTGCTTTCAAACTTGGTTACAAAACAGTCCCTTTATGCTTGAACTTTAGCTTCCTTCTCTTTGTCCAGGACAAATGGTGATGGGACGAATTATGATGGGACGAATTATGATGGGACAAGGAAAAAGATGTGGCAATTCCTTTCAGTGGGCTGCCCAAAATCTGACTTAAATCCTTGACTTTCAACTAGGGTCTTAGGTGATAATGGATACCCTGGGACTTGATGTGCCAACTATGAAGACAGAGTAGCTGCATAACTCCCCTGGCATCCCATGGATGGCCAAAATGAATCTTAATATTCTTTATCTGAGACCCGAGGCCCAAGTGCTGCTTGGTTTCCAAACAGAGGAAATAAATAAAAAAAAAAAAGATAGTTACAGCTCCATTTGTTCTCAGGGCCAGGAGCCATCTTCTAAAACACAGGTACTGTGTGCATGCATGGTCCCTGGACCACAGGAGGCCGTGGAAAAGCTGGAGAAGGTAACAGAGATGGGCAGGCAAAGGGGTGGAGAAGTTCTAGCATCTGTCACATGAAGAGATGGTTAAAAAAAAGCCTGGGTTCTTAAGTCTAAAGAGGGTAAAGGCCAAGAAGGATGGCACGGAGATGGAGAATCCCAATGTTCTGTGGATCTTGCATAACTAGTAGGTGATTGTTTTTAAAAGAGTTACAAGAAAGTTTTCCTTTAAAAGCTGGTAGTGGCTTCAGAAGCATGCTGCCCTTGGGACGTTGTGCAGTTGAACAACATCAGGAAGTCCAAACATGGTTTGGCAAGCCCACAGACAATAGGTCTTTGAATAGACGCTGATAGGATGGGGCAGGGATGCTCCCTCCACGAGGTCTAATGCAAGAAGTAGGGTTGTAGGGGAGTAGGTGGAAAATGGACCGCCAGGCTTATGTGCTCCCACTATCATGGCATGGTACAGCACTTTTCTTCTTATATTCTCTCAGCTGTATAATATGCATGTTTCTCTTTCTGAAGTCACTGACATCCTCTGAGGTTAAGGGGCAGGAGGATGGGTTCATAACAAGTGGACAGACACTAAAAAGGATATTTTATCCCTATCCTGATAGGATGAACAACTATCCTGATGAACAACTTTGTTGTTCATTTAAATGCTGTGATCAGTTGACATCAGAGGTGATAGGGCCTTAAGTCACTGTTATAAACCCATTTCTGAATTGAAATACGGAGTCTTAGGCTTATTTTTTTTCCCTAGCCTTACTAGTTTCCAAGGAGATCTAACCATGTAGATCCTTTGCAAAGGTGGTAATTAGCCAGCAATGAACAAGATGGACACAAAGGACTTGCTGGCAAAAATACAAATTTCAAAGCAGTTCTTTCTTCTAATGGCTAGTATGCACAAGCAATCTGATCTGTTCTTTTCACACTTCAAACAGGCATCCTCATGTGCCTTCAGAGTATAGTTTTGTAAACAACTGGCTTTCAGATTGATGGTTGAACAGAAAACCGAAAAATGTCCTCAGATTGAATTGGATGGGAGATTTTTTCAGAATATCTGGCAATTAAAAATAGGATCCAACAAATTATCCTGCCTGCCTATAAATAATAATAGCTTGGATTTATAACTCAGTGTTCAGAAAAACCATAGAGTCACAAGGCAGGGGGGAGCAAAGGCAGGTGCCATTCATAAAACATGTTCCTTTTTTTATGCTACCCAGACTCGGCATAGGGTGACATAGGGTGAGGAGTCTTGGATTTGCTTTTGAGTAAGACAGAGACAGGACTTGAGCTTGGGCTGTTCTTTACGCCTGATTCTTAATATGGGTGTTGGGAGTGAGGAAGAGTTAGGACTAGGTAAGAAGGGTTTTAACACTTACTGACTCTCTTGGGAATGCCACCTGCATTTCTTTATTAATCAAACCCACAAATATAATACTGTTTCTGTAAACAATAGCTATATTTTCCTCCTTAGTAAAAATTAAACCAATATTTAGTTAAAAATATTTACCCAGTTTGGCCCAAATGTAAACATTTTAAGGTGGACTACTTAAAACAGAATTTGTTCAGTGAAATATTTGCCATTAAGATGCCTCATAGCCTATGTCTCAACATAAATTTCAGGAACATCTAGGTTGGTGCCAAAAGAGAAGCTTTAGAAGAAAAATTCTTTGCAATATCAATTGTGGAAAGGTCAGTATGGCTGAGAGTTACCCAGATACAACATGTGGGTAGAAAAATAGAAAATCTGTCAGTTTACTCTACCATTGTCTCTTGGGGAAATAGGCCGGATTGGACAGAGCCTTGGGTGACATGGTTTAGTGTGAGGTGTCCCTGCCCACGGCAGGGGGGTTGGAACTAGATGATCTTAAGGTCCTTTCCAACCCAAACTATTCTATGATTCGATGATAATTGTTATTACTGTTTTTATAAAGACTGGATTAAGATTTTGAGATCATCTCTGACTTTCACACCTCCCCTGTATCCCAATACCTTATTTTTGTTAACAAATGCATGCTTATTTCCATTTCCATAGAATACGTGGGAGTCATGTGTGAAACGGATAATGAGGACCTGAGATACGTGGAATACGAAACAATGAATATGCATTCAGGAAAAGTGGAGTAGATGCACAAGAACCTCTTTCTTATCTGTCTATAAACACAATTTTTTTTCCATCCTAGATACTGAGCTCTGAAACAGTGACTAAACCCTTTACTTTGGGGCTGTTTTTCTCCCTTCAGCTTCTGTAACTGATATTTTGTTCTGGAGGGCCAATACATGAAGCCGCATCAAGAGATTTTTATCCGATACTTCCTCAGGCGGGCAACAGGGAGCAGTAGCAGAGTAAGCATTTCCTTCTGCCTGATGTGTTTGTTTGCTGGACCTACTGTTTTCCTCTGAAGCCCAAGAGAGTGGTGAGTTTGTAAATCAGCATTTCTGAAGGAACCTGAAATGATAGGAGCACTACAATGAAGTAGAAAAAGCACTGCTTTCTCTAGTTAGACTTCCTCTTTTGCATTGAAGGGTGCCAGAGTACGATTTGCCTGTTCACATACACAACACTTGGGAAGGTGGCTTGGATAAGGGTATTATAGTAATGCAATGAGACGTTCACATTCTTGGCACCTCTGTTAATGTTGGAATGAAAAAGGTAATGGCATACTTTCTGTGGACTGTTCTGTAAGAAGAGATACTATTCTCTTCACATTTCTCATTTTTGGGTATGTACAGGGACCTTAAGGAGAGCTTTATCTGAGGGTCCCAGACAACCTTCTTTGAGGTTTGTTAAATGGGAGATTTGGAACAAAGAGACTTGCTGCTGCGTAGTCATCTAACTCTCTAGGGACCCAGTCATCACCTCCAAAATAGAAAGAATGTGACTTACAGACCGTCAGAAAAAACAAGGAAATGTGTAACAACCCACACTGGGTGTTACTTCTGCAGGTACCAAAGAAACTGAAAATCTATTTCTAAGTTAATCTTCAGTTTGAGTCTGAGTACAAGGAGCTGATACCTTGAACTGCCACAGGACTGCCTCCAGTGCACAGCACTACAGGCACTACACCTTCACCATGTTAATGTATTTATTATCACTGTCTCAGCTAGCAAATCTGGCAAGCCATTGAAAACGGCTGATTGTAATAGATGTTTATTAGTTACAACTGATTTCAGCATTTGTAACTGACCTAAGCATATGCAATCAGATTCTAATACTGTTCACATGTAAATTAAGTGCAAGTTCCTAGTGCAGGGATGCTGTGGCTAAATGGGCAACCTCTTGCTTTTCATCTGTAATCAATTTTAATGAATTGTCTGACTTGCTTGCTTTCATCTTCCTTCTCTTATGATTGCCTTATTTGTTTTTATATTTAGCATTAGTATGCCTTGCCTCTGGTAAAGCTTCTCTGTCAAATCTGTATGGAGCGCTGCTTCCTCACTCACCCTGCCCATAATCTCAGTACTGTTTAAGTGTGTTTATGCTATTTGGTCCAGACAAAATTAATAATAACAGCTAAAAAATATAGCCGGGTGCATTGATAAGTATGTTTGTAGGAGGCAGCAAGGTATTATATTATCTCCACATTGGTGGGGAAAAGCAGTGCACAGCACTGCTCACAAAATGCTCCCTTTCTTTGGCAGGCCAAACACTTTTGACCTTCTGTGGTGTTACCCTAGGAACTTTGATGCAAATAAGGGTGGTCCTGAATCTCCTCTAGGAGAAGTGATAGTTTAGTCAAGAAATGCAAGGTGAAATTTCAGGGGCCATATTAGGCTGCGCATCAGATTGAGTGATTTTAAAGGACATTTTTGACCAGCATTTGTTCTCCTCTCATGAAACTGTCACTGTTTTCATAGAATCACTGAATGTTTATGGTTGGAAAGGACCTCAAGGTCATCTAGTTCCAACCTTCTGGAGCTAGAAGAACTAAAAAGTTTCAGTCCTTCTGTTCCATTCTTTTCCTACTTGTAATAAAAAGAAACTGTTAGCTTCTGGTCAAATGACCTTGAGCTGGAGAACAGGCCTGAATCCATAGGAGGGAACACTTACACCCTATTTTCCTATGTAAAGACAAGATCAGTGGATAAAATAGGGGACTGGTAATTCTGCAGCATGGGCTCTCTGACCTGGCAAAGCACTTAGGCCTGGATCAAGTACTGGCCTCAAATCCTGCTTTGCTTAAATGCTCAAATTCTTGTCAGAAAGCACAGCATGGACACTTTGTAATGGTGGCACCTACATGCTTTTGTCCAAGTGGCTGTTGCTGAAGTGGGCCTGGTGCTTCCATAAGGGGTACAGAGAAGATACCCTCTTATAATGCAGTGTGGTTTGACATTGGCAGCTGGGAGCCAGCAATTTCAGAGAGAGGTAGACAGCTCTGAGCTGTAACACTCCTGGTTTAGGAGATTATTTGTTTTTCTTCCCTTTTACAAGATGCAACTGCAGAGGAGAAAGAATGTACAAGCTGTCTCTGTAATGCAGTTAAAACCAGGACACATTATTTCCTACAACTGAGGCTCTGCCAAGCTCCCTGCTGTGAGGTTATCTGGGTGCTAGTTAGGACTCTTGGGCTCTCTGTGCCTGCTAACTTGAAGCAGTGCATGCAGAGAGGGTTGCCAGGGAGAAAGTGTGGGAAGCTGCTTCCCCACAGGAGTAATGCTTGCAGAGAGTTTGCATAGCAGGAGGACTCAGGAGATGACAGTATTCCGTTAGTGCCTGGATGCTGAAAAGTAAGATCTGCCAGTAACGCACAAGGGGGAGAAGGATGGGTAGGTAAAAAATAACTGTATTGGTGAAGAGATCTTGGGTTTACCTTGTTCTCCCTGTGAGCCTGTTCAGAGTCGTATGTACAGATTGGAGGACCGGGGAAAGGCAGCTCACACAGCAATTCTTGCTGGCAGTGCAGCCCAGGCTGCTTACAGAGTGGTGGGTCTTCATTTTTGTAGGCATTAGCCTAGAAGCGTTTTATAGCTCCAAACCCAACTCATGTTAGAAAAGTAAAACAAAATTTGTTATTAAATGGTGAGAATATCTTTCCTGTATCCAGTCAGCTTATTTACAAACATGGGCAAGAGAGAAGAAAAGAGACCTGAGACATGTTTTGCAGAGTCCTCAAGGACAGTTGGTACCTGAAACCTCTCCTCTTTTTAGCTTTGATATGAGAAGATAATGTGGGAGCCTGCTTTGGATTTATGCTTGCTAATATACTTTGTGGTATTATATAGCTTTAATAGATCCACTTTGATGAGGGCAATCAGACTTCCTGCAAGTTGCAAATTTTACAGAAACTTCTTCTATGGAAAGGAATATTAAAACTGTTGAAAGCATTTAATTTTTACTCCTGACCCTTGCAAACAGCAGTATGAAAGAAGTGTGATGATCACTCTGTTGGCAAAGGGTATTATTAGCATTTACTTACACTCATAGTTTCTGCTTTATATGAAGTGGAGGATGTATGGTAACTCCATGGAATGGCAAAATGAGATGCTCTGAAAATGGAGAGGATCTGTTGTTATAAATGAAGGGATTCAAAAACAGAAAAACAATAAGTAGAGTTTAATAGATGTGGGAGATAATGATATGTTAGTTCCAATGAATGAAGCAGCAGAGAAGACTTAGACAAGTTGTGTTTTGGAGTTTGTTTTTTATTTCTTTTCACTAGGCTTTTCATCCTCAATAACTTTTCTGTCTAAAATAAAAGAGGAATACAATTAATTTCAAAGTTGAGCTGCCTTGTCACTGAATGCAAAATACAATTTGGATATTGTTTTCTTTTTCCCCTGTAATTTTTCTTTGCATTTTTATAGCTCTTTCTGATTTTTAGAGCTTGACAGCACAGGTTTTGGTTACAAAGATCGTGGAAATCAGTACCATCTTAATATCTTGTGTTTCCTCAGTCTTTTCTGAATTATGCACTATTCTCATATGTTTTCAAAGCAGTTGCCAAGGTGCCAGTATGGTTAATGTAATTTATCAGTACAAGCACCCTGAACAGTTCAAGTTATCAGGTATTAAACTTTCCTCACCAAATACACTAAATAATCCAGCAACCACTGAGCTTCATACTTATGGGTAGAAAAGCACAGCTTTGAAGGAGTCTTAAATTTCTGGGTTATAGATAGTGTTAATTGTGAAGGAAAAAATGAGTAACAGCCAATGAGAAATCAGGGAAGCCATGGTGGAGATGCTGCTCTGCCTTTTCAGACACAGTTTACAACCCAGGCTCTGTCTAAACAATGTCTTTCAGCATTCAGTACCTAGCATTAACGTAATTATTCACACCAAGGTAGATGTCAAGGCAATCAATATTACCTCTACTTTCTATTGTGGAATTAGTCAGCCTGTTATAGAATTTCAGATGGGGTAGTTGGCAGCTTTATGTTCAGCACTAACCTAGCATGCACATTTTCTACAAATTCAGTCGCCTCCTACCAGCTGTACTCTTTTCTAAGTCATTCTTTTTCAGTAAACAAGAAATAATTACCCTTTGCAGCATACAAGCCCTATCTTTTTTTTTCTTCACCCTAAATAACATTTTTTAGACTGACCGCTCTCCCAAAAGCTCCCTTAGTAAGGATGCCTTTTGGACTGAAGTTGAACAAGACATTGTACTCAAGCGGATGTGTAATGGTCCATTTCAGACTGGGGTGGGTACCGGGGGAGAAGAAGAGACCTGAATGCAAAACTGTCAGGAATCAGAAATCTGAAAATCTCACTGACGAAATGAAAAGCTGAAAACTGCAGATTTTTTTGTTTTGTTGAGATTGCATTCTGTAGTGAGTGGTCTAATGCAATGGAGAAATATTTTGCAGTTGTGAAGCCTACTGTACAGAAAGAGAGTTTTTAGGGAAACTCAAATAACTGTCTTCAAAGAAGCTCCTAAGAAGGGGAGAATATGACTTATGCCATGCAAAGAGTAAGAACTCGGCTGCACTTGGGTGCCATTGGGACATTTTCAGGCAAGAGTGGCAATTTGTCAGAAACAGCATTTTTGGGAGAAAGTCCTGTGATCTGAAAATTTTCCACAAGACTGAAGGTTCACTCAAGAGTTACTGACTTTTCCTTTACATCTCTGATGCTTCCTCCTTCTCAGATAGCATTTTAAATATTTTTAGCTTTGTCTCAGGTGGCCCTAAAGAAATGAATACTTTCCTATTGTAAAATTAGGGAGCTAAACGTTTTCACAATGCTACAGTTGTGACTATTTGTACATCAATTTTATATTACTACTTTTTCCAGAATTTTCCTAAAAGTTTTGTGTTTTCAAGCACATCCAGAACACTTCTCCTGTTACAGCTCCCAGCACTATCAGACCTGGTTAGCTCTGTATCTGCAAACACATTGACTGCAGAAGACAGAACGTGAACTACAATTTTCCTGGCAATTGTAGTATTATTCTTGGGAATAAATGTATGCTTTTGTTGTTATACCAAAACTTCACCCTATCACTTTTTATTCATTTGGGGTTTTTTCATTGCTTGAATTGGAGGGAAGATCTTGGAAAAAGGAGACAGCTTATTACGATTTCTCTTGTCTGAGGAAAATGCAGAGCTTCCTCCAGCTAGAAAATTGAGCTTTACTGTCAATTTAATTATCACGCTCTGCTCCCAGGAGCATTCTGTCTGCAGAAGAGCAAGGCTGGACCTTTTTTTTACTCTTTTTTTAAACAAGAGTCCTTTTGCTTCCCTGATCTGCATATTTGAAAGTTAAACCTGCATCACTGAGAAGGACAGTCTGAAGGCTGTGTGCAGGAACTTACTTTTGAAGTAAAGCATTTCTATATGGCCTCTGTGTTTTCTATTCCGCCCTTCCAAGAGTTCTCATATAAATGGTTTCTATATGCGGAGTATGGCTTTCTGCTGCTTTCGTCGTGTACTGCTCTGGCCGGGTGGCTTCTGTCCCCTCCAGTGGCTGGAAGGTGCAAAAAACCCCAACCCTTTCTGTAATCCATGTTTTTAATGCTGCTTTTCTAGTTTTTGCAGTAAACTTCTTATGTCAGATATTTACTTGGGCTCTTTGCCCATTTGTGGAACTTCTTACAGCTGGTAAGGAAAGCCCCAAGTGGAAAATGAATATGCAGCTGAGCAAGAGATGATATGATGTATGAGGTGTTTTTTATTCAGCAAAGAGCCAGACTTCTTCCAAAACTATTTCAGAAAGAGAGCAAAAGATAATTTCTGGAGCAGAATTTGATAATTTTTCTTCATTTTCTACTCACAAACATCTCATGATTTCTTGGCACTCATGCTGGAAAGTGTTTGATAAATATTTCTGATTTTCTTCCCTTTCCACTTTCCTTTGATGAAATGGCATGAGAGAGTTTGCTGGAAATATTCAGTATATTGCATTTGAAATCTGGGCTTGCTTCTCCAGCTGGGACTAGTCACACAAATCCCATGACATTGTTGCTGTTCCATGGCTAGATGGATTGGAGAACACATGGAAGCTCTGAATTCGTCACTGGGCCCATCAGTGTGGCTGACAGCCCTGAGCTTGCGCATTCATGTGGTGTAGTGGCAGTGACCTGCTGCATGAGAGGCACCAGCCTGGCTCCTGAAAGAGCTGCTGGTGTAGTAGTGCAGTGCTGTGCCTAAACCCTAATCCAGGGGGACCACCTCCTGCTCATGGACATCTTGCTTTACATCTGTACCTCTCCAGCTGTGTGACACTGTCCCTGGACATCCTCTGAGAGTGCATGAGAGCACAGCTTTCCAAAGGGGGCAATCTGCTTCGGTCTTGGAGCTGCCTAAGAGATAGTCTGTTAGCATGGATATGCCAATGAGAAACTGCACATTCAGAAAGAGAAATGCAAAGAGAAATTTATGTTAAAAATCTTGGTTTCTGAGCATTGGCATTGTTCTGTGAGAGTGGGTTATTGCAAGGTGCTCATGCTGCTGCACGGTGTCTTGCTGTCGTGTTTGCCATTTTGGTATGAAGGATGAGGTCTCATCCTCTAGAAAGGGTTTTGAGAATACTCTCTTATAGCTGTGGTGAGGCAATATGGCTCACACAATAGAGCTTTCTTTGCAGGGATAGTCAAGTCACTTGACAGTGAAGCCCTTTCTGAGAAGTGTCTGATGAGTCTTTTTATTTAAAGAAGTATTTCATTTGCTCTTAACATACTTTAGCCTCAGGATGATGTTTTCAAAAATACAGGCTATAAAAAGCAATAACAAACCAGCTATTAACTGATTGTAACCAATGATTAAGAAAAGCTTGCACAGCTCACTTTCAAGCAGATTATTCAACGCTCAGAATACATATATATCCTGTATATATACACACTGAGCGCTAAATATATACATATTTTTATATATGAATATATATATCAAAATATTCTGCTGCATTTATGCATTTCCTAATATTGGGAAGATAGAATGGGTTAAATAAATTACATCAAAGATTTTTGTCTAGTTGCCAAGTTCTAGGGGACTAAATGAAGGATGCTGTTCATTAGCTTTATGACATTCACCTTGGCACTGCTTGAGGACCATGTCAGCTGCCCACTCAAACTATAGGTTGAATATTGCAAGTAAATTCAAGTCTTAATTCAAACAATATTACCTTTTGGTTGCAGAACTTTATCAAGGCACCTTAACAATGGATTTTTTCCTAACATAAAAATCTAGAAACGTTGAAGGACATAAATTAGAAAGACAAAAGAAATGAAGTGAATACGCTCTGTTATTACAGATTTCTAGCAAGATTTTTTTTTTTCTGATAATGATTTAACAAATAATGAAGTTGAGTCTGTTCTAAATACTGGACAAACATGAAGATAATTTTCTACTTTCATTCAGTTTAGAAGTAAAGCCCATTATGTTCAGGTTGTTCTCCTCCTTGCATTTTGGTTTCTGAATCCTTAGGTTGCCTCTGCAGTCATGACAGAGAAGAAACTCCCCTTTTGTATCGAGATTCTCACATAACATGATTCTAGAAGGTAAAAAATACCTGTAGGGTTCAAAAACCTGTAGGCAGTACAGTGAAAATAACCTTTCAGTAGTATTTGCCTGCTTTCACTGTCTTCTCAGGCTCTCTGAGCTGAGACATAGAAACCTGAGTATGTCCCTGCCTGATGCCCCCATCTAGACTTTAATTTTCATTCATTCGGTAATATGCATTATGTGAATGATTGAAAAAAAATAATAGAGGCGCTTTATAAAGTTTTGTTTCTAAGCCTGGTTGGCTTGCACCTGCAATAGGAAGTGCTTAACAGGTATCTGAGAACCACCAAGAAGCATCCTTAAATTTTAGCATGAGTTTATCGTAAAAGCGTGGTAACAGGACTTTGAAATTGCTAATCTACAAAAGTGAGATTAAATGCTTTTCATCACATCTTTGGTTTTGCTACCGAGTTGCCTATAAAGTCAAGAAAACCTTTGAAGTATGTTTTATCATGCCTTGGAACTTGGCAGGCAGGTGTAATTAACTTAGGACTGCTATCAACATACATATTTAAAATAAACTGATTGTTTTCAAAGCTGCAAATTACAAACTTAAAGCTAGAAGTCTCAGACTCCATGGAATCCGAAAGAACCTGGGTCAACAGGGATGTAAAGTCAAATGAACATTTCTTCATTTTGATTGCTCCTTGCAAGTAATTGCCTGAGCAACTGAGGTTATACCTGCTGTCTTTGGAATCCTGTAATTAGGTGCAATTGTCAAGGCCTAAGAAACAAAGCAGAAAGTCCCAATCTCCAAGAAAGTGAGTGTTGAAAAAACAAAAAGATTTTAACACAGTTGAAGCTCCTGTTTCAGCTCTGCGTCTGTTCTCCCAACATGGGAGGACATGGAAATGATTTATGATCATGATGATAGTTTTAGTAGGGCTTGTAGCTGTTCATCTGCTACCTGCCAACACAAGAATCACTAAATGTGTTTCTTTTACCAATTGCAGTCCTTCAATCCAGCACTGCATGTGGAATTTACTATAGCTGCAGTGTGAGTTACATGCCTTGCTCTTATTTGTTATGGGTTAAGCACTCTTCAGAGGTGGGTCAGAAAGACTCTGAAAACCACTTGATCTTCCCAAATAGTGCTTTCATTTCAGATTTCTCAAGAGAAGTAGCCTAGCTCTAGAGGTATTAGAGGCATCATATAAAATCTCTGCAAGACAGTTGTTGACTTTTGTGCACCTTTGCAAACCTCAGCTTCAACCCATGGCTGTTTAAAGACTTGCAGGTCTTTAAAGCTAAAGCTAAAAAGCTAGCCAATTTGTGGGAACAATTGTAAAGGGAACACTTTGTGTTTCATGACAGCTTCTGCAGGTTTTAAGACAGCTTCTGAGGTTGCAAAGTTTTTCTTCTGCACTGAAGGAAAACTAGGTACTTAAGAGTGCTTTTATGGAAAGGATCTGTGGAAAACATACCTTTTTGTCTTGACAGAATCAGAATTTTCAACCTGGCTTCTCTTCTGCAGTCCCTCTGCCTTGATAGCCTAGCTCAAAGCCTTACAAATCCCTTCTCAGTGGTAGTTTTCCTGAAACTGGAACCCACCTTGCTAAGCATTTCAGCTTTCAAAGAAAAATGTTTTTCAACACAATTTTTTTGTCAGAACCATTCCAAGAACACAAGAACATTGTGCTTCCTGGAGCACCTGGCCTCTGCTCCACTATCAAGCTATGTGTGGAAACAATGTAAGATGTAGGTACTTGCTGGGCTGTATGATTTTCCTCTGACTCTCCTCATGCCCATTTACTTGGAGCAGGAAGCTACTACAGGAAACATAGGGTGGGACAGAGATTTTGTGCAAACTCTGTAGAAAGCGCTGAAGTTTTGCGCATCTCTGGTGAGCTAGCCTGGACTCTGGGAGAAGAGCCTAAGGAGAAATCTGGTAAGTGAGGAGGAGCAAGGCACCTGCTTGAGTCCGAGAACTGCAAAATGTTTCCACAGCTTTATTGTTCCCATGTCTTTTCTATCTCATATTTAACCAAGCTGTTACTAACATCAAGCTATTTTGTCTTTTCACTTGAGAAGTAGCATATTGAACCATAGTTTTGAGAGATAGCCAAGGTCTAAGACGGGGCAATGCTTGGAAATATTGTCTTCCATCCAGGAACTGTGGGCTGTTGTGCCCTACATCAAGACTAAACTAACAACAGGGGAGCAAGGGACTGAAGGAAGAAATCTTCTGGGACAAGTAGGCTAATCAGTCAGAGAGCTGAGATTTTCTGGGTTACCTCTGGTATGAAAAGGCACTAATGTGACAATTAAGCATTGAGCAGCCTTTGATCTGTGAGTCAGTTATTCTGTATTCTTGGCCCGATGAGTACACATCTGCTCCTCTTTGATCCACAGGGCAGACTCTGATCTGATGATCTGCTTTCCCCAGGGCTGCATGACTGCCTGCAATCTGTTAAGTGGACACGAGATAGCTGCCTTAGCGAAGACTGGGAACTCTGTAAAATCCTCGAAGTTTATTGACAACAGATGTGTTTGCCAATCTGATTTGCTATCAAGGCTACCTACACAACTATAGTGTGTGCAGCACATATTAGGCATGATGTAAAGCAGAAAAATTATGTTGTTGGATGATACATGAAGTCCAGATCAGTCTGTTTTCTGTTCTAGCTGGGCCACTATGCCACTACCACTTCCCCTTTGTCACATACACTCTTTCAACCCATTCAGTCTAGGACCTGCTGGCACCTGTCACATCCCTGATGACAACATTCAGATGGATTGATCTGTTTTCTTTTGGCAGATACCCAAATGGGCATGATTACTGTGTTGTGCTGCCTCCTCCATATCTCTTACTCTTCTTCACCTTCCCTCTCCCCAAAATAGCCCCTTTTATTTGCTCCTATGGAAAATACACAAGTTGTTCTAAATAAAGCCTATCTAAATTTGTTCTGTTTGGTCCTACCCTTCTGTGAAGAGGGGATGAATTAAGGGTTGTTTACACCCTGAAATAAAACCAGAAAAATTTACAGATTTTTATTGCTTGTACTGCAATGACTCAATGTATCAGGACAAAATGCTATTTAGAGAAATGAAAGGAATGGATACTTCAGTGACAGCATTGATTTTGATCTAACACAGACTAATATCTAATGCTGGCACAGTGCAAATCACAGCCAAATGAGATTTTCACTTGGTGCAACATAAAATTTCTGAAAAGCAGGACTCATTAATACATTAACATATATTAATATGACTGTGATTCTGCCTGCACTCCACAGGGCTCATGGAGAATGTGTTAAACTGTTCTCTCCCCTGTCTCCTTAAGCAGACATTTCTTACTTAGAGAAGAGCAAGTAAATAAAGACCAGAGCTCCTGTTTCTAACTTCTGTGTTAAATACCAGTTCTGACTCTGACTCCATTTGCTCAAGACCAAAATAGGATCTATATTTCACAGTTAGGTTTGGGAAGAGAAGGCTCCAGAGTGACCTTATCATGGCCTTTCAGTATATAAAGGAGGTTTATACGAAAGATGAAGAGAGACTTTTTACCAAGGTCTGTAGTGATGAGACAAGGCACATTGATTTTGTACTGAAAGAGGGTAGATTTAGATTGGACAAAAGGAAGAATTTTTTTACGGTGAGGGAAGTGAAACACTGGAACAGGTTGCCCGGAGAAGTTGTGGATGCCCCTTCCCTGGAAGTGTTCAGACTTAGCGTGGCTTTGAGCAGCCTAATCCTGTAACCATGGCAGGGGGTTGAACTAGATGATTTTTTAAGGTCCCTTCAAAACCAAACTGTTCTATAGTTTCTTTTCCTTTCCTTTGGATGCTGTTTGACAACATGTAACTTAGCCAAACCTCACCAGCCATCCATGGGTAACACAGTGTGTTTCCAAAACTAAATAAAAGTCTTCCCCAGGTCCACATGAAAGATTAAACTAAAGGTTGTTTTGGTTCACTGTCACATTTGTATATGCAATTCATGTGCTGTTGAGATCCAAGACAGTCACGAATGCATTCTGTAATTCCAGGAAGAAAGGCATAATGTTAACCAAGAGAGCAGTAATGGTATAACCAGTGTAGTCTGGCCTTTTGACTTAAAGTCTCATGCTCCAAATATAAATTACAGAATCATAATATAGCTTGGGTTGGAAAGGACCTTTAAAGGTCATCTACTCCAGTCTTCCTGCAATGAGCAGGAGCATCTTCACCAGATCAGATTGTTCGGAGCTCCATCCAACCTGACCTTGAACCCTTCCCTGGACCCACTCCAACAGGTCCGTGCCTTTCCTGTTTTGAGGGCTCCAGAGCTGAACGCAGAACTGCAGGTAGGGTCTCACCAGAGCAGAGGGACAGAATCACCTCCCTCATCCTGCTAGCCTCACTTTTGATGCAGCTCAGGATATGGTTGGCTTTCTGGGCTGTGAGCGCACACTGCCAGCTCACATCCAGCTTTTCATCCACCAGTACCCCAAAGTCTTTTTCCACAGGGCTGCTCTCAATCCCTTCCTCCCACAGCCTGCATCAGTACTGGGGTTTGCCCTGACCCATGTGCAGGACCTTGCATATGGCTTTGTTGAATGTCATGAGGTTCACATGGGCTCATTTCTTAAGCTTGTCCACGTCCCTCTGTATAGTAAAGAAGACTCCTAAATGAGATTCCTCTTCTGATCAAGACTGTGAATAGCAATGATGCAGTTGGTGAAAGTGATTTTAAATTTTTGGATTCTCTAATGAGAAGTAGGTATAATTTTGAACACTGGTGTTTTTTTGGAATCTGAGTAAGCACATGTGAAGGTGTTTTCTAGAGGATGGTAGGAGAAAGCAGAGGGGCTGAAACACTCAGTGAATTCTAGCCTCAGAAATTTCTTGGGTTTAAGGCTATCAATGTAAAATTTCAAATTTCTGGTGGATTTAAGTTCTGATCAAATCTGTATAAACCCTGTAATCATGGGTAACAGTGATTCTGGCTCTTAGTAACGGGTTCACAGAAACACACAAGAAAAAAACCATAAAAGAAAGCAGGACAATAAAAGAAAACAGGAGAGTAAAGAAATTAAGTAGATGCTTGCTTTCTTCCTGAAACTGCAATGTTAGGGCTTCCCAAAGGAAATACAAACAAAACAACATACCTTCTTCATTTGTAGCAAAACTAGCCTGCATCCTAATCTATTGGGATTTCCAACAGACTCCCCAGCTTCTTAAAAAGCCTTTTCAAGACACAGATGAATTTCTATCATGCTATACTGCAAGACAGACATTTTGAAGTTTTAGGTCTCCCAGCCATTGCCTGCTTTTTAGGGGAAATCTCCTGCGCACACCGGTAGTTCATTGCACAGCTGGAGTGCTTTTGGCAAATGAAAGGTTTATAGTGACTCTGCTGGAGTTGTGCATTTCCTATGGCTGAAACCATGGCAAGTACAAAGCAGCTCTTAGCACTCTCCTGCTGCACAAGCATTTGCAGACTGCTGGGGTACAGGGAGCCTCACATAGACAGCTGAGAGAGGGGAAAACTGATGTGAGAGGAAGCACTAAGCTCCTGCAGCTGGGAGCAACTTTAAGAGAAACTGTAGTAAGGGTCTAACTGCAGGTCCTTCACTTCCACACATGGACGCTATTGACAGCAAACTCATGGCTGCCCTTGTCGCTGAAGGTGCATATGGAGTACCACCACCTGAAGTGATTGTTAGAGGAGCTCTGCCCTATTGCTGAGGCCAAAGGGGCCATGGCTGTGGTGTAAAACCTACATGACTGAGGCTCCATAGCCTGGGGAGTACCGACCATATCAGCTTCAAAGTGTGGGTTCCCCTTATGCAGAGCTGCTGTTTGCACTGCATTAAAGGCCTCCTTTTCACCATGCTTAGAGCATGTTGCAATGAACACAATCCCCAATGTTGTCATGAAAGTATGACAGTAGCACAACAACCTTTCAACCTGTTGGCCTGAGTTAATAATGGAATAAGGTGTAAGTAACACTCTTGGTGAGAAAGCGTGTGTTAAGGTGAGTTAAGCATGCACCAAAGTCTGTCATTCTTAAAAGGGCAGAGAAAATGAAATAGCATAAGGGATGAATCTCTGGCTGTTAGCGACTGTCTTCACTACAGCCCTGCTGATTCATGTTAGCTAGAGATGTCATGCAAGGTATGTTGCTAAGAGTACTGTGGGAAGAAGAAAATCAGATTTCAAGTGAAGAGAGAGCTCTATGCTTTTAATTTAAAAAATCATCAGCAAATGCTTTTACTGATTTATTTTTTTCTGGTTCTCAAAGTTGGCAAGATCAAAATTCCATATGGCCCATCAGCATAATAGCCTCAAATAAAGCTGGGGGAAAGGTCTACAGTCCTAATAGAAATAGAATAAAATAATAGAATCATTAAGGCCCATGCCAGACAATCAAAAGCTATTTCCACTGAAAATCAATTCACATAGGTACGAGAAATACTGAAATGCCTTGCTTTATCCAACTAAACTGTGAGCAAGTTCCTGTGCTGTGAGATTTGCTGCCTTTGTTGTGCAGTAGGGTGCTGAACTGAAAGTGCTTTTTTATCATGATTTAAAAAATAGACATTTAGGTACTACCAGGCATGCACCTTTCTTTGTTTGTCTTTACAAATCTATCAGCACCAGCTTTAAATATTGCTTGAATTAGAACAAATATATGTGTACATATATAGATCCTATTTTTCTGTTTCATAAATGAGGGTAAAACAAAATTCCCCTACAAAAGTGGTATTTTGAGTATCCTAAGGGCAACATGATAAGGAAATCACCTTGTCTTCAAAGAAGCTAACAAAACAATTAATTTTGTGATATGAATGAGGTTTCTAGAAAAACAAACGTGCTAGTAATTTGTAATTCTGCACCTGCCAGATGCTATCATGAAATATGCACTTTGTTTAATTGAGAAAGGATGTTGCATTGTTTGAAGAAGTAGCTTGATTTTGTTGGAAGTTGATCTATGTTTTAGAAATGGACAAGAAGAACCTGCTTTTTATCACAAATTACCAGATCCTTATGTAACTCACCTCAGCAAAAGTTATAACATCTGTATGCCAGAACAAAATCCCTTGAAATCTTTTCATGGATTGCTCAGAGATTTTCACCTGTCAGTGGTGCCAAGATCAAAAAGAAAATTAGAGTAAAATATACATCTTCCATGGTGATAGACTCCAGATATTGGCCATTGTCATTACGATACTCAAGAGTACAACAGACTGAAGGCATCTTGAATGCAATTTATTTAATTTCAGCAAAGATGGTTATAAAAAGCACATCTCCAGATGTAAAAGTCAGCCATTGCTAGGTACATTTTTGAGGTGTAGTCTGAATGTTTCATGCTAGGTGATATCAGGGGAGCTCTGAATTGTGGTAAAAGTGACTCTTTTACCAGCTTTTCTGAGTCTTTCTTGCTGAGGTGCTGACTCAGCTTCTTGTTGCTGTCTGATACCCTGATTTCTGTAATGTGACTCTGATCCCCGTCTTTACATTGGGTCTGGACAGCACTACATGGACATGAAAGCCACCTATCACAGACTACATGCATTCGTGCACACATTTAATGTAAGATGGCTACACATAGCTTGTTTGCTACTGAATGCTGCCTCCTTCTCCAGCTGCACAAACCTGCAGGCAATAGATGCCTACTAGCTAAATGTTTTCCAGCCAGGTAACCATGTCAGCAGCTGCAAACCAAGACATTTGCTCAGTGGATCTACCTAGTGAAGATATAGCTCTCATGATTTTTAGCTGCTTTACACAAGTGGACAGAGTGTTGTGAGCTCTTACAAACAAGATTTGGGTTCAGTGGTCTGCAGGGTCAGGGCAGCACGTGGTGGGTTAGAGGGGAAGGGCTTCTCTGCCTCAGCAGGGTTGCACTGTATGGGGCTGGCATGTTGTATTGCCCAGTATGGTGGTGAGGAGTGAAATCCCCCTCCATAGGCCAGTGCCTGAATACCTTTATGGGTTTTCCTGCTCTTGTTTTATTCCTTATGCCAGCTGTCTGATCTAACAAGCAGGCTTCCCTTTGATGTGGAGAACTGCTTGCTGGCTGCCTGCTCGCCTTCCCCTATGTCTTCTCCTATGAAAGATACATTCTTCTCTTCTTTTGTGCCCAGATCTGCATGCATGCTCTTTGATTGCCAAAACTTTCCTGCATTCAATGGTTAGATCAGTTCCCAGATGTTTATTTGCATGTATATGTACATCTCAGCACTCCTCCCCCAACTTTTGTAAAAACATATAAATATTTGAAACAGAAAATCATGAATGTAATTTCCTCACTTCTGTTATTTTTAAGAAGTACTTCAAATATTGCAGTGTGTGGGAAAAAACAAAAACCAGCAGAAGCCACACCAAGATGCAGCCTTATTACTTGTGCTTTAATAGGAAAGGACTGTACTATTAACTTCAAAAGAAGTTTAGTGTTATGTTCCTTCAGCATATGGAAGGTTTGTTTGATACCGACTTGATTAGGATTCTCTTGGGATCTATCCCACATCCTGCCCATTTGTTTCCTTTGGCAGATATTGTACATGATGCCGCTCCCTTCCCCCTGGAAATGGCTCATTGCCCTCTGTCTGAACTGCTTTACAAGGACCGTTGTAGGGAGTGGGTGGTAAAGATGACAAAGCCTGCGGTGCATGCCAAACCATGGATGGTTCTTATAGGGAAAAAAATGCAGTCTGCAGACACCCTGCCTCCAAGTCTGACATCAGAAGCAGCTTTTCCCCTTATCTCCCAGCACCGACAAATATGCTGTTAGGCATATATTTTGCGTGAAGTGCTGCGTTTGAAAGCAGAGACAGGTGCAAGAAAGGATGGGATGCATGGGCAATTTAGGAGGTATAGTACATGTGGGTGCAAAAAGAAACAGTTCAGCAAAAGAGCTGGCTTTCTATTCTTGGGTTTTGTTGCTTTTTTGTGTCTCCTTCATTCTGAGATAGTACTTGGATGTATGTCTTCTTTGTTCATAATACTGGCAACTTTCTTCTGGGCTTGCATAGAAATCAGAATCAGAAACAGGAAGAAATTAGGAGACTGGCAAGGTTGGGAGCCATAAAAGAAACCTATACAAGAAGAGCGACTTACTTTTAACAGGGTGGGAAATTGTTCTTGATGTTACTCTTGCATGGGAGGTAAGATGACTTCACATTGCCTGTGGAATGTAATTATATCTTCTAATTGATCAACTCATATAATTGGGGTCAAAACCAACCAACCTAACACACCCCCCACACCCCCTCCCCCCCCCCCAATGTTTTTAGGCAGAAGGCTTCTCTTAGTTTGGAAATGGAGTGTAGGAGGAATGCATTAGCAGAGTAATAACCCCTCTACAGGGGTGAAATATTCTTGCAAGTATTATACAGAACTTTTGGTCTCTTCTGGCCTTAAAAGCAGTAGAGAAAGTAGGTAAAAATTCCACTTTTCAGCACAGGAGAGTCTGTATTGCTTGCTGATGTGAAGATATGGACTTATTGAGAAGGGTAAGCACCACAGAGCTGTAGCATGATCTGCACAGCACATGTGCTTTCAAGCTGGCCTTGTTGCACAAGATTCCCCTCTTTCCCCTTGACCCCACCAAGGCTGCTTCCAGCCCCTACCAGTGCCTGAATGATGCAGATCTGTAAAATTATACAAGTGTCTCTCTTTCCTGTGGCCAGTTTTTGTTTGTTTTGCTTTTTTTGCCAGGATTGTTGGGGAGTTTCTTTTAATGGAGGGATGTGTGTGTCTTTGAAATTGTTTTATTTTACTTATATGGTGCGAGTCACATGAAACCTTCTAACTCAGTTCTTGTCCCTGCTCAGTCCTCAGTAATTTGCTTAAAGGGCTATACTGCAAGTAAGACCCTCATGGGTCTGTAAGATACAAGAAAGCACTCTGTGAAATTTGCCTTATGGGGAAAGATGAGAGGGATGGGGTGACCCCTGTAGGCTCCTTCAGCAAAAGAGCTACAGCTGTTCAAGACATTGTTTAGGCTTATTCAGTTACCACACCCTTGATCAAGGATGAGATGCCTTCACTTTGGTGTGGTTTTACTGTGTGATTTTTCTCATATGAATTGCTGGCCATCTGATGACACATGGCATCCTCATGATGCTTCATGTGACATACTTGATATGAAGATAATGCATGCTGGCTAAAAGACCAGGATGTGCATAGCAAAGTCATGGCCAAATGGGTTTGGAACATGTAGACATGTACTGTCCATGTCTACAGCCCAGAAATAAATGTAAGCATAATTTCCAGAGTGGCTGGAAAGCTGCCCAATGGAAACGAACCTCAGGGTGTTACTTTACAGCTGGCTGAATATGAGCCAGCAGTGTGCCCAGGTGGCCAGGAAGGCTAAGAGCATCTTAATTTGTATCAGAAATAATGTGGCCAGCAGCACTAAGAAAGGGATTGTCCCCTTGTCCTCAGAACAGGTGAGGCCTCATCTCGAATACTGTGTTCAGTTTTGGGCCCCTTACTACAGGAATGACATGAGGTGCTGGACCATATCCAGGGAAGGACATCAAAACTCGTTTAGGGTATAGAGATCACATATTATAAGGAATGGCCTAGGAAACTGGGTTTGTTTAGCCTAAAAAGAAAAATGAAAACGGAGATTTGGGGAGACCTTATGTTCTCTATAACTACCTGAAAGGAGCTTGTAAAGAGGTGGATGTCACTCTCTTTTCCCAGCTTAAAAAGCAGTAGGATGGGAATAAACAGCCTCAAGTTGTGCCAGGGGAGGTTTAGATTGGATACTAGGAAAAATGTCTTCACTGAAAGGGTTGCTAAGCCCTGGAACAGGCTGCGGGAGAAGTGGACATCATCCCTGGTTTAAAAGATGTGTAGATGTGGTGCTTAGGGACATGGTTTAGTGGTGGACTTAATCGTGTTAGTTTTATGGTTTAACTTGATGATCTTAAAGGTCTTTTCCAACTTAAATAATTCTATTATGCTATTTTTAGAACTAAGTGTCAACAGGTTGTTTGTATGGTCAAAGAAGAGAGTTCAGCACCATCTGGGAATGATTTGGCCTATATGTCTGGATAATCTTTCAATGTGCTGTCTCCTCTCCTTTGTCTAAGAGAGGTGGCCATGCCTCTTCTAATGTAGCCCCCTCTGGTAGGTCCTAAAGCCATGTACGATAAAAACAGGTCTAAGAGCTCTGCTTTTAAATCTACACTGCATAAGTAATCTCTCTTCCTACCAATCTGTCTTGACTTGCTGAATTCAGTAGGGGTTGGCATGGATGCAGGAGCCAACATGAACAGAACAATTTGCAGGGGCACCACCCAAATTATTCTTGATATAGGGAAGAAAAAGATATTAGGAGGGACGAGGCAAGAGGATGCAAAAAAATACATGGTTTTAGTGTAATGTAACCAATTATTTTAGGATACAGTTGAACCATTAATTGCACCTGGATGTTAACTGACAGAAGGATATTCTTTGGTAAAATAATTATCTACTGTAATTTCTCTTTTTGCTGCCATGTTTTCAAGCCTAGCTCAATTATCTGTTATTCCACATTGCGTATTACTAAGGTCAGCTTCTTCAACAGAGTGCAAATTTCTGTCAGTTTTCTTTTGTCTTACTGTGGCTCTGCAGCAAAGACCATGAGGATGTCAGTAATTTTGTCTGCTGAGCTGTGGGTAAATGGTCTGCAAGAAAGAAAGTGTAAAGCCACACAGGATAACAAGAATAAGATAAAATACCAAATATCTTCCAGTCAAGTGAGCACTACACATATTTATGCACTGAATGAGACAAGACCCATGAAAAAAGAGACGGTGGTTTTGTGTAATTAAATGCTCTTCCATAGTGTATGTGCTCAGCAATCGGGAAAGTGAAGTTTTCCTGGAAGTTTGGAATAAGCATGTTTCTTAATTTCTCTTCTTTTCTTGCTGCCACATCCAGTAAAATGCTTCAGCTGAAGCTGACCCTCAGCATGGAAAATTTCAGCCCAAACAGTTATTCTGATGGGAGTTAAAACAAGCTGAAAGTGTTGCTGTAATGGGAATTATAAGGCAGTTTTAACAATAGGTGATACAGCTGGGAACAAGTAGGTTAATTTGGCCACATTGAAACCCACCATGAAGCTGAATAAATGTCTGCGACTTCATGTGTTTGCCTGGATGCTAAATTAGGGGTTAGAATGGAAAGTCACAATATTTTCTTGCTTTCAGACAAGCAGCAATGTCCCATTTTCTCCCTCTTTTAGCCTGAAGAAATATGTAATAGCAGAGGGCAAAACATCAGGCTGTAAACAGAACCGCTGAATCTTTTGGCCAATACATTATCTGTGAGCTACAAGTCAGGAAACGCCAGTGTGAAAATTTCAGCTGTCACAGCATCCTGAGTTGTATGTCAACCTGCTGGCCTGGAGTAGCCTCTGAGCAGAAAGAAAACAGCAAACAAGAGGCTGCTGCAGATTTGCAGAGGAGATGCTGGTGGCTGGAAATGGAGAATCCTGAAGTACATGCCGTTCAGAGCAGTGATGCAGTTTGGGCTCAGTCCTTCCGCTCCATTGGAATTTCACCTAACCTATACTCTAGCATTAATTACAGCCCAAAAGCTAATAACTAACTTCCTTTCTAGTATCTTCATGGATTTTAAAACTCACCTATTTTGAAGTATGAACAAGTCACCAGATCAGAGAGGAAAAACAAAGTATTATGTTGTAACATTTCCAGGGGTCATCCTGGGATGTCCCATCCCTGGGAGTGTAAAAGTCCAGGTTGGATGGGGGTTTGAGCAACCTGGTCTAGTGGAAGGTGTCCCTGCCCATGGCAGGGGGGCTGGAACTGCATGGTCTTTAGGGTCCCTTCCAACCCAAACCATTCTGTGATTCTCTGAATTGCTGATTCTCTGATTTGGTCTGGCTGAAATGGAGTTAATCTTTCCTTTAGCAGCCCTCATAGGACTGTGCTTTGTATTGGTAAGCTAGAAAGGTATTGATAACACATTAATGTTTTGGCTACTCCTGAGCAGTGCTCCTACAGCATCAAGATTGTCTCTCCAACATTTCCCCTCTACCAGTAGGCTGGAGGTGGGCAAGATCCTGGGAGAGGACATAGCCAGAGCAGCTGACCAAATTGGCCAAAGGGATACTCTATACAATATGATGTCTGCTCAGCAATAAAAGCTAAGAGAAAGGAGGAGGAAGGAGGTGGCATTCATTATTTATAATGTTTGTCTTCCAGAGCAAGCGCTGCGCGCGCTGAAACCCTGCTTCCTTGGAAGTGGCTGGACATTCCCTGCTGATGGAAAGTACAGAGAGAAATCTTTTCCTTTGATCCTCATGCACCACCTTTGCTTTTGCTTTTTCCTTTATTTTGACCCATGAGTATTTTTCATCCTATTTTCTTCCCACCCTGTCCTGCTGAGAAGGGAAGTGATAGAATGGCTTGATGGGCACCTGGCATTCAGCCCAGGTCAACCCACCACTCTTATCTGTACTGTATTCTAACATTAACTGATCCTAAACTTTCCTTCATGATCCATGAGCCTTTGACAGGGAGTAACATAGAGTCAATTTTATAACTAGACCTTCTGTGAAAGGCACTGTCAGTACAGCTGACTTTCTTAACAACCCTTGAGGGGGTGTTTTATTATTCAGTTTATTCAGAGAAGTATCAACATTCTAAAAACTGTTGCTCTAAACAATAATGAGTCCGATCTAGACAATATGCAAAATCCAGAATTCAAATCTTCGAAGATATAACCCACAGGGTATTCGAATGAGTCGTCACAGTGCATTTATCCTGAAGATATCTACCAAAAAAAAAGCTAGCAGATTAATAGGCAAGTTTGCTGTTAGCTTTGCATTTCATTCTTATTTTTATATTAATTGCTTTTGTCGGATATGAATTATTTTGAAGGAAGAAAACTGTTTTTTGATGTTCAAGGTGTGATTGTTGTGTAACCACACCCAATATGCAGGAAATGCAGGAAGAAAGAGGAAGTGAAGAACTTCATGTGATGGGAGATTTAGTTAGAATACAAGCTGTCATAAGATGTGAGTTTTCTTCTCCCCTGCAGAAATGGGAGATGAAGATAGTAAAGCTATTTTCACATGTTCTGCATGCATTTAATATTTTTAATTAGGATGAATGGGCAGATGCTTGAAAATACCTAATGGTGCTGCTAGTCATTTTCCTACCAAAATAACTCTGTTTAGTGTGAGGGAATCACTACAGTTTTATCACAGAACAGTTTGGGTTGGAAGGGACCTTCAAAGGTCACCTAGTCCAACCCCCATGCAATGAGCAGGGACATCTTCAACTATACCAGGTTGCTCAGAACTAATCCAGCCTGGCCTTGAACGCCTCCAGGGATGGTGCATCCACCACCTCTCTGGACAACCTGTGCCAGTGTTTTACCATCCTCATTTTAAAAAATTTCTTCTTTCTATCAGCCTAAGTCTCCCCTTTTTTAGTTTAAAACCATTACGCCTTGTCGTGTTGCAACGGGCCCTGCTAAAAAGCCTTTCTCTGTCTCTCGTATAGTCCTCTTTTAAGAAATGAAAGGCTGCAATAACGTCCCCCCAGAGTCTTCTCTTCTTCAAGCTGAACAACCCCAGCTTTCTCAGCCTTTTCTCATAGGAGAGGAGCTTCATCCCTGTGATCATTTTTGTTGCCCTCCTCTGAGAGGGCAACAACAGGTCTATACAGGTCCATATCTTTCCTGTAATGAGGACTCCAGAGCTGAACACAATTTTTTTGCGTTGCTGACTTAATTCTTTTGCTCCTTTGGGCTTCTCTGAGCTCCTTTTTTTCCTGTCATTTTGAGACATTAAATAGTATTTAATCAATATGTGATAATGCCCAAGGCTTCATTAGTGTCTCTTGGTTTTTCATATGGTTGCCTTTTTATAATGAAGCAGCTCAAATTATACCACCTCTTCAAAATGAGCAAGGGATCTAGGCTGCTACTGTACTGTCCCATAGTGCTGTCAGCCAGGGAGCATGGTCTCATTAACTACATGCTGCTGAGATTTTTGCCTTGTTTGCTTTTGGGGTTGCTGACAGGCCAAAGGAAACATAGATGGCATTGAATGAAAGTGAAAGTGTGCTAATCTAAACTGCCAAGATGCAAAACTATATGTTTTTCTTAGAACAAGTGACTTTTCCCTACTTAACAAAGAAAAAAGCACAAAAGGAGGCTGCATACTCTTTTTCTATATTTTCTTTCAGGAAAGCTGCAACTCAGAGCATCATGTGACTTTTTGCTACCAGCTTATTTTGGTCCAGCTATTATTGAATATTGAGGGAGTGTAGCTCTTGCCCTCCCTTTTAAATTCACTCTACTCAAATAGCACAAATATCTGTCGATGTGTGCAGAATGAAGAGTATCACAATGTTCTGCAGGGACCATTCCATTCTCAAGCTGCCCTGCAGCAAAGTATGTGAAGGTGCAGGACAAGACCTTTTCCTCCTGCTAAAAAGCTCCAAGTTCACATAAATCTGTGGTAGTGCAAGAGGAAATGGAGCTGAGTTGAGCACCAATTTGCTTGCTCGCAGGTCTTTCTTGTACCTGAGTGGAAGACTGTCCAAAGAATTGGGAAGAATAAAGGAAGAAAGACTGAAAGCCCTTGGGAAGAAGGTGGTGAGCACCTTCAGTTTCAGACTGAAAAATGCCCTGCTGTTCAGGAAAAAAAGATTTTGATACATTGTGGTTTTCATAAAACAGTATTTGGAAGTCTTATAGATGTGTGAATGTTTCTGATCAGGCATCCTATATGAATCTGAATTTTCTATTTTTGAAGTACATTCACAGTTGTAGCAGAAGATACCTTTCCATCACAAGTTAAATTAACACAGGATATGAGCACCAGTCCAAGCAAGACAATGAATCTCTCATACTTTCAGGAGGATTTTAAAGGTCTTTGCTGAACTGTCCTTAGAGGGCTTTGTAGGGACCCAGCTGCATGGAAAGAAATATGCTTAGCAAGACTGTGCTGGGGAAAAGAGGAAGCATTGCTGTGGCTTTCACACTTGCCATATGTCAAGCATGATCTGATTTTCTTAGAAAGCTTCCTGATCCCTCTACTGCTATACTGTGCCTGTCAGAAATGTTGCTCTGCTTACCTGATGATTTCACCAGCGATGAGCAGTTGTTATTGATGGCTCCTATTTCTTTAATAAGATTTTGTTTTGTGTTATTTTGGCCGTTCATCACAATCTTAGTGGATTATACAGGAATTTGGATATTAGTTTTGCTTGTTTCTGAGAATAGAAACATTATTGGAAGAGTCTTCTTCTCAGGTTGGCTTGAGAAGCTTTTCTGTCAACGCGACTTACCAGTTTTTCATCCACAGTGACAACTGTTGAAATATCTGTTTAGGTTAGCAACTGGAAGAATCATGTTTGTTAACAATAATAATGAGAACAAAGCTTCTATGTGTAATGAAAATACCTGCTAGTAGCACAAGCAACAGATTCTGATGTACTATGGTTTCCTGTGAACTTTATTGTTTACATACGTACGTAGGACATATTTGACTTACTTCCTTTGACCATCAAGTGAAAAGAGCCCAGGATGTCATGTGCAGGTATCTCAGCATGCTCTAGATGGACTAACTGGATGGTCATGAGAGATGGTGTGGAAGGGAAAAATCTGTAAGGCCTAAAGGACTTTAGCTCCACATTGGGAAAAAGACATCTCTGGTCTTATGAAGACTTTCACAGCCATCGTAGAGCACTGTCAGAAATGTGCACTGTTGCACTCAATGCACCCATGTGGTCTATTATCAATCAGTCATGTCTCTGGAGCAGCTTAGATCACATTGCAGCAGACATTTTCATGCTACTCAGACATACTAGTTCATAACTGATATCTGCAGAACATAAGAAAATTTGCTGGATATTCCATGACACAAACAACAGCTTAGATTTTGATCACTTGGAGGAAAATGAGGAGGGAGAAAGGAAGGAGAAAGCAGAGAATATGAATAATTAAAAACATTTGACTGATGCCTTCCTGTAGCTCCAAATTGCTAAATCTGATATAACTGTTTAATTTCAAAGGCAACTGAACCAAGTTTCCTATTTGCACAGCAAAGCCTGGAACCAACAAGACAAGAGCATGCAAGAGAAAAATGACTATTTTTTTCCCAGGTCAGCACTTAGCACTCTCAAAGTTAAATGTTTTGTGTAGATTATGCTTTTAAATAATTTACAGCCTCACTTCACTAGTAATCCTGAAACAGAAGAAATGGAAGCCCTTTCATTGGACTAAACATTTTAGACTGAGGACCCTTAGGGGAAAAGAAGGGTTTATTTCTGCAAAAAGCCAGAATCTGCATGAGAACTGTGCCTAGGTAGTGACAGAACACATAACACTTTGGACTGCTTTTGCATTTACACTCACAGTCTTGGTTAGAATTTCCTTCCTCTCCAGTAATGGGACTAGGGATGGAAAAAAAGCTCTGGGAACAGATGTGAGGCTTCTTCCCTTGTATCTTTTCCAGGTTGTAACGTGTAATTCAAAGCAAGGAAGCTTCTATCCAAAACATCTGCTTCAAGGTCATCCAACAGCTGGCTGGCTCCAGAGGCTGCAAATGTCCCTGCTCCCACAGCTTACCCTTGGTCAGCAAAGCAGTAACTTAAATGGCCAGGAGATTCTTTCACTGTGCTGGTATGCCAAATAAATTTGTCTGGTGTCAGTCAATGGACAATCCTATTTGCCGTTTCAGTCAGCTTGCAAAATTGATTATATCCTCCTGACTTTAGCTCTTCAGTTTTCTTGCGCTCTCTGGAGAACTTGAGACTGAGCAAGCTGCCATGGTTTGGCACTGATATGACTAGTATAAAGAATGGGCCAGCCATCTTCTTCAAGTTTAAGAATCCTTTTCTAGATACTCTTAAACTTGGAAAATCCAGAAAAGGGTGCTTCTCTTCAGATAATAAATGCTGTGAGGATGTAGGGGATGGTCATAACTTCTGTATTTTATTGTTGATCAGTGAAAGGAAATACTTTGCAGGAACTGATGCGCTGCCTACTTAACCAGCTATCGCATGGGCTTCAGGCCAAGCTCATGTGCATAGAAATCAGACATTTAACCTTTCACTCATTAAATGTGCATCTTTAGTATAAAGTGGCTGGGTGACAAACATGGAAGGGGGGACTCTGTCTTGAAATCCTAGTGTAATGAAAATATGATGATAGATGCAGAACACACTAGTGTTCTTGGGTGTTGAAAGGGGAAAATAACAGGGAATCAATATTGCCCCTCAGTTCTGTGTATTCTCCTTTTACACTGAGAACTCGTCATTAAGCTGTGGTGCAACCTGTATTATTAAAATTGAATTCCCAGCTATATGAGTCAAGACAGCTATGTCCTGATTCAATGGATGTCACACAAAGAATGTCACATTGCATTCTCCTCTCTGAAATAGTTAGTTATAAAGAAGTTCTGATATGTTTTCACATGAAATAAGCCAATCTAATGACTGATGAAGGATTCAGCCAGCAGCCTGCAAAACTCTTAAAAGATTTTTTTTTTAAAGGGCTCTTCAGAGTAAGGCTACTAGGAAAATGACACACATGGATCTTCCTTGGCTCATGGTGCAGGAGTCTTAGCAACTTCTATAATTCCCTCTGTATTATTTAGGTAAGCTTTCACCAAAAATTTTCCTCATCAGTCTCTTTTATGTGGAGGGGGATGTTGTGTATTAACGGGTATAGAAATACTTATTTCACTATGGAACAAAGCCCCAGCATATAGTCTGTGGCACTGCATTTGCAAAACATTATAAATAACCGAAAGGCTCTTAACAGAAGTATTTTTCAGACATTTTTAAAGGCTGTTCTCCTATCATATTGCTTATTCAGTTTCACTAAAAGATGACACATTGTACAGATCCCATGGGCTGAGTGCACTGCACTAGGAAGGCTCTCCGTGTTCCACCACTACATTTCTTTCTCCTACAAGTTTCCTACATGAGTTGGGATTTCCCTCATAAGGCTTCCCGTGCATGCATCCGACTGGTCTATAGCAAACATCGATGGGAGAGGCCAGTGGTTCTGTGTGCTGGTTTTGACTGGGATAGAGTTAGTTTTCTTCGTAGCGGCTCGCACAGTGCTGTGTGTTGGCTTTACAACCAAAAAAGTATTTATAACACAGGGATGTTTCAGCTGTTGCTGAACAGTGTTTGCACAGCATTAAGTCCTTTTCTGTTTCTTTTATGACCCTGTCAGTGAGTAGGCTGGGATGCCTTGGAAGTTGGGAGGGAGTAGAGCTGGTATAACTGACCCAACAGACTAAAGGGTTATTCTATAACATATGACATTGTGCACAGCAATAAAAGCTGGTAGAAGACCAATGGAAAGATCTAAACACTTTAATAAAGAACTAAAAGCCTAGGTGATGGGTTTCTAAGCCAAGAGGACAAGCACATGTGGATAATTCGTTAGAACACAGTTGCTATTATTCCCCCAAGACAAGCTATATTTTGAATGCTTACTAAGGCCCTTAGAAGCAAACTACATGTTTAAAGGTTTGGAGGTAACTTAGTAAGGGAACTTAGTTGCTTTCAACAATATATTAGATGTAACTACCTGATTTCTTTCTTTTACTATCTTTCCTAATGCAGCTTCTTTTTCTGTCACAATAAATATGTGGCTGGACAACTACAGCATACATTCATACCTCTGAATGTCCTACCTAAAAAGGTGTAAACTACAGGGTTTTTTGTTTGTTTGTCCACTGTTTTCAAAACTTGCTGGTTTTGATTTGGAAGGCTAAGGTGATTTTTAAAAGCATTTTTTACCTGCAAGGGTGACAGAGGCAAAACCAAACCCATAGCTAAACTGTAGAGTGTAAAAGGACGGAAACAATACTCCCCTAACTCCTGGCTGGCTTGAGAGGATGACCTGTTGGGGACATTGCCTGAAACATTACTGACTCTTGTGCTTTTACTACAGGTTTTCAGAAGGAGGAATTTCTGTCAGATATTACAGGAAAGTAATGACCACTCTTTATTTTAGTAAATCCATGTTTTCCTTCACAAGTAGTCATATGAAGTGCGTTCTTTTTTAAGAATTATGCATGCTGAGGTGAAGGGTATTGGCTTGGATTTGTAATGTGAATATGGAAACCTACAGTTGAAATGAATACGTGTATACCTAGGCTCAATCAGCTTCGAAGCCCATCTTCCCAGGTTCTTTCTATAGGCAGTGGAGGGAGAGGATATCTTCCAAAGTTCCCTATTTCAGAGCATCTAAAATGAGCACTTAAATTAAGCTGTGCAGAAGCCTCAGATGACACCTTCCCGACACAGCACTGGAAATCAGGCAGTATCACTGCTCATTCTGAGGTTTCATAATATGCCCCCTGGACTGCGTCAGGTAAAGGGAAATCACCTGCAAACTTCAAGAAAAGGATAAAATTAAATTGCTTAGTAAGAAAAAAGGGTGGATTTTTCAACCAGTGTTTCACAATGCTACAGGAAAATTTCTTGTTTGTCCATGTTTTATGGAGGCAGAAATATGGGAAGAATTGATTCTTGCAAAAGAATGATGGGCCTAAGAGACTACAGATTCAATTCTTATTTGCCAGTTCCTGTATAGTGTTGAGTAAGAGCTCATTCCATGAAGCAATTTCTGATGACTGAGCTCTAGTCTGAGCTCCAGTGTTCCCACTGTCATAGCTGATAAGAGATTATGAGAAGCTTTCAGAACAAGCTACAGACTACAAGACCATAAGAACTGTAAGTGGAAGGAAGGAATATATACACAAGCATGCTTTAGCTTTGAAATGCAAATTAATAAAAGTGTCATCTTGATGACACAATCCAAATGACATTTAATGGAAGATTGTGCATTTTGATGTGGCAGGCTTCGAAAGGATTGCAGTAATAGTTATGAAAATAAGACACCAAAAACCACTGCAAATTACTGATCTGCATATGAGTATCATATGCCACTAAAATAGATTAAGATAGTCTACCTCCAAAAAGGAGTAATTGTACTTTGGAAGGTGAACAAAGGAAGAAAGGAATCTAATGATTCTAAGACACAGGTTTGGTTGTGTGGGCTTTTTTTTTTTGTTTTGTCTTTTTTTACCCGAAAGACAAATTGCTGGAAAGTGTCACAAAAAATTACACAGAAAAAAGCCCTCACAAAATGTGATGGTTGTGTTTTGTTTCTAAGGATTTTTAATAAGTAGCTGTATCATTCTTAGTGCTTAGAAATAACAATCAGATAAGTGATGTCATCTTAGTATCTCTTGTCATGGAAATTTGGGTGTGCCAGGCTCTTTCTGGCTATTCTTTCAGCAACAGTGAGTATCAGACATTTGGCTTCTGTTTCTATCCCCGTGCTAACCAGCTGGGAAGACTTCATGCACATCAGTCCATGCATATCTGTACTTGCACTCATTTGTTCATGTGCATATAGGTATTACTTTTTTTCTAATAAAACCAGGTACAAGATGATGTTAATTCAACAGTTTAGAGTACTAAAATAAATGCATGTATTGATATTACTAATAATGATAAGCAGAGCATATGAGGTATTTTATGTCCACTTTAGTGGAATCAGCAGGTTCTTTGATATATTTGGTATTGTAGTTTAGAGTTCATTTTTATTTGCATTTCATGGCCACCAATTCCATTGCTGGAGCTTCTTTGCTGAACATCATAAGGTGCTTCAGGGAAAAATTTCATTAGGATCTCTTCTTGTCTGCGTTTTAGTGCTGTTGTGGTACTTCAAGATACCGATATCTCTGCTCGTATGCGTGACATGTTTCACCCAGCTGCCCAGCATACAGTTTCATCTAGAAAAAAAAACCAACTCTGCTTTCTTTCAGAAATATTTCTTGCTATGATCTGGCAGTAGCAGGCATTCATGAGCTCTTAAATACTGTGGTGTTTTTCTAGTACTGTAGAGTAAAGGTGGGTAGGTTTTTTGCATGTGCATGCTTGAGGGAGAAAGAGAAATTCCGAATCTTCCCCACATACCTTATTTGTCAGAGTGACTGCCAGCTGACATGGATCTGTACTGTCTGCATTCTGAGACTTTGTGCTATTTCTGAGTTGCCTTCAGAATCCTTACTTTCTGCAAAGGAATTTGCAGCACGCTAAACAACCATCCCTGTACCTAAGCAGTCTTTGGGAATTCAATGAAAGAGTCACTCCAGGGCATTTCCCAGTGAAGGCAGTAAGGGCAGCTACTCTGTATTTGGTGCTCACTTATTAGATAATGGCAGTTTGGCACATCCCTGAGGGCCTTTTCTATCACAAATACAGAATTCTGCATATCTCGTCCGAGAGGATCTGCCAGGCCTGTAGGTGCTGTGGAGTCTCCATCTCCCATGTCAGGAAGCTGATTATTTCATGCTGGGGATCTGTGATTCCATTTTGTCTTTCCTTTGTTGCTTGAGATCTGCCTGTTGCAAATGTGCATAGAAACTTACCCATTTGAAATATTTGAACTGAGCATGCCTGTGCTAATAATGAAAAGTAAAATTAAGCTTTTGAATTGCGTGTTTACTGGTGCTTTTCATTCACAGCTTAGAGGTCAAATGGACATCAGGTTACTTGCAATTGAATGGAGAGATGATCACACAACAGACTCTAGACAGCATGTAAGCTATAGCACTTGGGTGAACCAGACTTTGTGAAAGAAAAGCAGTTTTGCTTGTCAACCTGAAAAAATACATTTGCCACTGGGTAGTACATACGGAGAAGGTACCATTTTTGTAGGCATAATTCAATTCTACTAGCTCCTTATTCCTACTCCATCTTTCCAAATGAGATGAAACATAGCTGTTGATGAAGATAAAACATAGCTGTGCATTCCTTACTTGTGAGCTGAATAACAGGATTAGGCTCAAGTGATTAATACTGTATTGGTTTCCTGTGCAAAGTGTGTATATGAGATTTCCTAGATTTCCTCTCAGGCTAACTGGCATATTTAGACCATTTGGGGAGCTAGCAATGAGCATTTGAGCTAGCCTGAGGTATTTCTGTTAACAACCTTAGTTACATTTGTACTGTGATGTGTCCCAGAAGAAGACTGTACTTGTGCCAAAGGCACAGAACCCAGGAAATCTGTTCCCCACATTTCCACAAATATCCTTTGGGATCTGTAGCAAGTTTTGTCAGCAGATTTATTTTTTATTTTTCTGTCATGTGCCCACTGACACTGGGGGCTTGGATTTTGTTGCCCCCTTCAATCATGTTTCTGCTGCAGTGCACAGCAGCTCAGCTCAGCCTTCTTGAAAATAGAAGCCTATGTTTGCACCTCAGGGGGCAACACTGCCTCACCCTGCAGTCCTATGAAAATGTAAAACTAACTTTTCTGAGGAGCTAAGATAGTATGGCAGTGCCTTTAAGTAACTAAAAAAAAAAAATAATAATAGAGTTCTTGTTATCAAACAGTCTTGGTAAACCGGCTATTTTCTTTTTGCCCTCAAACAGCTAAAGAAATATTATTCAACCTAAGCAAATACAAATGCTAAGTAATGTGAAAAGCTTGACTCAGACCCAGAGTTAAAGCTGGAAATAATTCTGTCCTTATTTCATCCTGTAGTGCCCTGTGGTAAAATTGGTTGTCATGCCAGAAGTCTAAGAGACTGCTTACATCCTCTTTGGACAGCAGAACAAACTGGCCAGGGCACATTTTTACTGCAGCATGCACTGGGCTTCTCATTGCAGTACTAATTGGCTCTTAAAAGAGCATTTACAAATATTGTTATTATTATTACCTGATTGTTGCAAGACATTTCCTTGCTGTTTAAATGATAAATGGAAATGCAAGATCAGGTTGCTTATGGAATACACAAATTGATTATTTTACCCTTGCACACCTAAGAAAAGTTTGAGGTAATATCAGAAGCTTCAAACTGTAAACTGTAGGCTCTCTAATCTTTTTGTTTCTACATTTTTCTCTCTTTTTCTTTTTTTTTTTCTTTTCTTTATCGCTGAATTCCTTGGCTTCGCTGGCTTGGGGAACTTTCACATGTAGCAATGTCTGGAAACAATGCGCACAATACACTGATGCAGAATTGGATTAGTGCAGAGTTGGATTGATTTTCAGATACGTCAAATGCATTTGGTCATTGAACTCCTCTTTAAATATTTGTAAATATTTTTCTTGAAAACATATGTATGATATGTCTGTCCTTATATATGTAGTAAAGGTCTTCAAAGACAAATTAGTGTTGTTATTCCTCCTTATACCTGTGGATATGGAGTCACTGGGAGAGACTGGGAGGCACTAGCAACAAGATTAATGAAAATTGGCAGAGTAAAACAGATATTAAGTTCAGACTTTCTGTGAGATCTCATGATTTTTTTTTTAGCAGAGGTAACACAGATGAAAGTACTACGTATGCTGTGGAACTGCTGAAGTGCTCAATTGATTGACCTCTCTGAAGTTCGATAGTAGCTGGTATATAAGATATTGAATACAGCTGAGAGAGCTTTAGACAGTTGCTGCTGTCTGTAGTCATACTGCCCATCCTTTCATTTTATACTACTTACTGGCAAAACTGGCTTGTGATCAGCTGAAGGATCAGTTAGGTACATTTGACTCACTCTCGAAGCAGACAAGAATTTCACCCATGTTAGCTGATTGTCTTCCTCCTGTAGTCCTGCTTATGATTTTTTAGTTGATAGGAAAAAAAAATTTCCCTGGATCTGTAACGTCAGTGTGAAATAGACAGAAAATCTGGAATGTCTGCACAAAGTGACTTAATAATCAATAAGTAGTATAAGAAATAAAGCTCCAGCACTTCACTGCTAAGTTATCTTTTGCTCTGAGTTGCATAAACAGTTTAAGTTTCTCTGATCCTGTGCCTCAGGGTAGGGACTGTATTTTCAATTTCTGTAGAGTATACAGAACACCATGCTTCTTATCAGACAGCTTTACAAATAAGTTATATGGCTGCTTGTGATTCTGTCAAGTTGTGAGAACGTGAACTCCTTGGAATGGTGAGTTTACTTAAGACACTGCACTTAAAAATGTACATGTATGCCTTGAGACACATTTAAGATGTCTTTTCTAAGACTTCTGGTAAAGGCATCTCCTTTAAGGCATCTCTAGCAAAGGTCTGGTACAGCATTTAATTAGCAGCTGAACCCAGGAAAGGGACCTGAAGGATCTGGAAGAGGAGCTCAGGACTTCAGTGGGTCAGTGAAGAGAACAATGTACGTTCAGAGGTGGATCCACAAAACCCTGAAGGCTGAGCTGCCCTTACTGCCACTGAAACAGAAAGGAGCTGACTCTGCTTAGCCCAGACTAACCACTTGAGTAATTATTCAATTTCTTAATTGATGATGGAGTACAACTGAAGCTGAAATGTCAGGAATACTGCTGATCATTTGCCTTAAAATGCCATGCTGTAAACTGCACTGATTGGAGAGCTGCCTTCCAAGCAGCTCAGAGCTCTGGGCAGAGTCCCTGAGGATGACCTCCATAGCAACAACTGGAAGCATCCTTAGTTTTCCCAAGACAAGCCTTTACCACCCTCTGCCAGATCTGTCACTTTGTCGGGCAAATTTTGCGCCTGGTGTGAACTTCCAGGCTATTACTTTTTTATTACGAACCAGGTCTAAACCACTTAGTTTAAAACTAGTGGGGAATACTTGCACAAGTTATGGCCACAGCAGGGACTGCACTGCAGATGTATCCTGAGGCTCCAGTTCAGCAACAAAATGCAATGATCCACCCACACCCTTTTAGCTTGTAGCATGATTAGGACTTTAGAGTCTGCTCTGGAATACCGGAAACAGTAAATGCCTATAATGGCTAATTAGATAAAAATTGTATTGATGCTTTCTCAGTTAAGTTTTCATAAGAAGAGCTGTAATCTTACGTGACTTTAATTTCTCCTGAAAGGAGGCTCTTCTATCTAATGCTACTATGTTTAAGATGAAAGTAATGTAGTTATATAAACAATTACAAATAGAGAAAAGGCAAATAAGGATATTGGTGAAAAGGGGCAAGAATAATCGCTAACCTTAATAGGATGGTGTGTTCCCTCACGTGGGCAACATCTGTCTCACTTTCCTCCATCCACTTCTACAATAACCGATGCTTTATTTTAGTTCTAAGGGCAGAGACAGGTTTCAAATACCCAGGTTTGAAGGGACCTTGAAAGATCATCTGGTCTAACCTTTTGTGGTAAAGGGTAACTGATGAGATTGTCTAGCACCCTGTCCGATCACGTCTGGAAAATCTCCAGCAATAGGAACTGTACCACATCTCCAGGGAGGTTGTTCCAGTGCGAAAATCTTTTTTCTTATGTTGAAACGATATTGAGATTTTTAATTCTGCTTCTGTTTTCAACAACTCAATGCAACAAGATGTTCAAAAGTCTATTGCAGCATGAACATGGACATTTGTCAGTTTGGCTAGAAGGGTTATTAGTTCTAAGGCTCTGTATTAGACTGTTTTATTAGGAATGTAGCAAGCTTAGATGTGAAAGCTGGAATAACAAAATCCAGCCTTCAGTTGGCTATTTTAGCCGAGGGGAAATACAAATGCATTTTCAAAGCAAAATGTCAGGCTACCCAGAGCCATTACAACTGTAATGTGAAATGTTATGGTAATCAGTTTGTGCATGTTGTTTGTTTGCGCAAACACTGTGATATATTTCGGATTGCTTTATTCTTGTTTATATAATGGATTGTTAGAAACATTCCCTTTTTTCTTTTCTTGATGTTTCCTACTCACTGTGTGCATACGTAAGTATTTTTCGACTGTAAGACCCGCCTTGATCCTGCTTGTTTTATAGGCTAGATTGAAGTTGTCTCTGGACAGGATCTGTATGCAAAGATGCCCATACGCATCGACCTTTGTTGCACCCAGCAAGCATCACTGCCGCAAATAAGCTGTCAGTGTTATAGATGGCACAGTGTTGGAGGCACTGTGGTTTTGCCTTGCAGGGGAAATTTTTGCCTTCTAGACCTAGGCATACGGCACATAGCTCTACTGAGGCATACTGGATCCAGGGGAATCATTCAAATGAGAATGTGCTCTGATTTTGGGAGTATTTATACATAATTTTATTTTCTGTCTGTTAATTAATTCATTCATAGATTATAGCTCTGACTTTGGAATATGAAATATCACAGATAGTGACATGCTGTTGCACTGACTTCCGCACCAGTGTCTGCCACTGCCAGCACCAGAAACCTGCTCAAGCCTTCAAAGCAGTGAGTTCCAAAACAAAGCTCCCTATGGGAAGAGTGAAACCAAAAAGGCAGCTTTTATCTGCTATGTAATTTTAGCTACTTTACTGAATACTTATTTTTCAGTTTTGTCCAGGGTTTATTTTCAGGCAGGTTTTTTTTGAAAGAACTCTAGGCTTTTGTTTACTATTGGCATCAACAGCGCTGTCACCAAAATCTTCTGTTTCTTTGGAAAACCTGATATCCTTGTGATGGGGGATTAGAGTATTCTCTTTGGCCCTTTCACCTCCAGTCTTGTCTGTGGTGTGGTACGGAGCTCTCAACAAGTGAACTAAGGACAAGACACAGGAGAGTGGTGGCTCTCTGCAAGGGGTGATACATTCATGTCAAGTTCCGAGTAGTGGTGGGAGATGTGACCACCTCCTGTGTGGAAAGCATTGAAAGAGGAAAAAGGTGATGATTCAGTTTGTATGTTCCCAGCTGAGGGAAAAATGCATCATAGGCCAACTGTAATTTCCCCACTTGTCCTTAGAAAATAGTGTGGGCATGTAATAAAACTGTGGGCTTCCTTGGTGCAGAAGCCAGTGAAGGAACACAGACAGATGGAAAGCTATCAGAGAGGATTTGTTTTTCCTTAGAAATCTCAGTTGTTAGAGCATTGGTGCCATACATCCCAGCTAACCTGTGATATGAGTAATGCTACCCTGGTAGCAGAATGAGGCAGGGAGGAATGATGGGAAGGAAGGCACTTGTTCACCTTGCTTGTTTCTATAAAGCATTGTGATGGGCTTTTTAGGCTGAGAGAAGAATATGTGCCAATAACTTCCTATGAACACACCCTGAGACAAGACAAAGCTCCTTGGTGGTTCTCCCATTTATAGCTGTAGGCTCAGAGAACCACAAACTCTGCCTGCCACCACGCTGTTTGTGTTCTGCTTGGTTGCACTACTGGGAAATAACGACAGCCTGTAAATGCTAAAATGAATCTTGCAGGGGAGCTTGCAAGTGGATCTGCAGAGATGAGAAGCTGGAATATTCATCTGTTCTTTACCATGTGTTTGAGAGACAGGACCTGCAGGACCAGGAGGAATATATTAGCATGAGGATGAGGTGTCCTGGCAAACTTGTCAGGGGAAGCTTGCAAGGCATCTTTCTCAACTGCTCCTGGCTTTATCTATTGCATTTGTGTTTGCATAAACACTGAATCAGAACTGAAGTTTAAAATCTCCCAGACAGCAGCGATTGAAGTACTACCTATACAACATCACAGAAATATGCATGAAATACATTTCAGCTAATACATTATTAATTTTGGTAATGCCACACCTCTAGCAATCTCAGACATATGAAGTAAGGAATGTGAATATCTAGAAAATTTGTCTTATGTGTTCGTTTATGTACCTGCCTGTGTATGTGTCTATGTGTATGCCGCACGAATGTGTCTCTAGGTACATGTAAGCACTGTGTAAGATTCAGTCTTAATGCACGTTGGAGATAAAAATATTTGTGTCAATTTTTCCTTTTAACTGCTTAGTTCCTGTTTAGTGACCTTTTGTTCCTAATGCATTAAGGAAATGGAAATGAGTGCTTTCACTAGCTATTTATAGGAAAAAGCTCTAAAATAGTTTTTAAGAGGGATTTTTCATGGAGCACTTTATTTAGATGATAAATCTGGAATAAATAATTGCACACTACACAGAGTAACTATTCCTATTCTTACAGCCTTCATAATATTTATCACTTTTAAAAATTTGAGTGATAACTTTCCTGTACTGCCTTCCATGAAAACGAGTTACAGTATGCCTTAAAACAACAAATCATTAGGGTGCTGCCAGTGTAGCTGCAGAGCTTTCTACAATTTTCTGAGCTGTGTTGCTTATATAATAAAGCTAGTAGCAAACAATAATCTTTGGTGACATACGTTCCTGCTCTTGGATGCATTTAGTGAGGTGAATATAAAAGAATGTGAAATAATGATTGCAGTAAGAAAGAACAAGGAGTTAACCCATCAGTCTCCTACACTGCTATAGATGAAATGACTGCTGTAATAAAATAATGCTATGTTAACTTTGTCACTTTATTCTCAAGATGGTGTTCAAAATGGACTGTAATCCATTTAAATATTTTCAACATGGGGGGAACTACAAAAAAATAAAGAATTTGCTTTGTATGACTTTGTATGGAATGCAGGTATTTATTTTAAAACCTGTATATGTACTTGGAGCGACTCCTGATCTATTGGATGTGCTACAGACTTTCCTTACATTGAAATCCAGATATCCAGATAGCTTTCATAGTCCATCATGTGACCATTTCAATATTGTTTTAAGAAGAAATTCTTATTGCTCTTCTCAGTGTGAGATAAAAACATATCAATATACTGGATTTTTAGGTGGTAACACAGTTTAAAGTCATAATATTTGAACAGTTGCTGGATATTACCATGAACATTGTGGGAATTAGCAGCACTGAGACTACAATTCTAAAGGCAGGGAATTTCTGCTATACCATCCTTGTGTGAACCCATGTAGAGGGCAGATCCTCAGCTCTTCTTGAAACTGGTTTATCAGATTCAAAGAAATGTATGTTCATTTCTCTTAATGAAATAGTAATATGGTTTACTGCTGTTCGGGTTTTGGAAGTGAATATGAAATGCTTGATAAATCACATCCCTTTTCTACATGTGATTATCTCAGGTATGTTACTGCTTGTTGTCATACATGACTGTAACTGGTGTTGCTTGCATTGCTGTGAAAACTGAGTGATGTATCTTATAGGCAGTGAGAGAGGAAAAATTGAAGTGCTTCTCCACTGTATCTGTAGGAACATATTCCCAGGGATTTTTTCAGATGACTTTTTGTATGATATGCAAAGGCAAATACATTGCCAGCTCACCTTTCTTTGATGTTAAATCTCCAACAGGCATTTTAAACACAAATGCTTGCCATGTGGATTTATTTCAGTTTTTGAAGACTAATCTCTTCATTCTGATAGGGCTAGTGGGCAGAGGTAGCCCAGAAATTTTATCAAAAAATGAAGGAGGAAAACCTGGATTTTCTGTGAACACAATTGCAGTGCAGTGAATATCTGGCAGCCTTCTCCACCCCTACAACAAGTGCAGGGACCTGTTGTGCTGAGGAAGCTTAATGCTCTCTACTGCTTTCCCTTTTTTGTGTGGGGGTATTTCTTTGAAAAATTATGCTATCTGTGACTTTTTTGCAAAGAGATTTATGTCTGATGTGAGGCTAGGAGTGCCTTGTCCTGGCTTGATGTTAATTCCCTTAGCATTGTCTCAGTAAATGAATTCTGGTTGCCACTACCTTCCTATGGTTTATGCCTTACAAAAAAGCTGCATTCCTCCAAATTCAGAGGTGACTTATAGCACTGGGGAATGTTGTCCAGCACCTCACTTCTTTTAAAACAGGCTGAACATTTCTGATGAAAAATAGATACAGTGGTGATATCAGCTCATGACTTCCATGCTTTCTTCTGCTAGAAAACATTGAGCCAAAAAGGAAGAGCATTCTTCAGGGGTCTGGCATTAGATGCTGTTTATCAGCAAGGGATCTTCATTGAGGAAAGCTAGGTCTTGTGTTTTGGGGGAAGGGGCAGAACTGGCAGCAGAATCAGATCACAGGTTCAGCAGCATCTCTGCCCATCAAACCCACTGGCACTGCATTTCAGAGCAAATTGCCTTTTTCCTTTTGTGTACCCTGACTGTGTAGCACAGCTATTGGTACTACACACCTACTGCTATTTCAATGTACTTTAGTTCTCTAGTGCTTGGTTCAAGTAGGATAGGAGCTGCCTTCTGCCACTTAAGCAGTTATTTCTGTGCCACAGGATAGGGGAGGGAGTTTGCTGTGCTAGTGTGGGATCTGTATTTTAATCTGCTACTGATGGAACATACACATGTATTCCATCTATATCTCACGATTGTATCATGACAGGTAGCTTCCTATTCCTTTTAAAGAGAGCTGGTATGCAAAATTAGCTGTATTAAAAGATCTTTTAAAAGCCACAATGTTAACAAAATTAGGACGTGAGTACTTATAGTATGGTCTCTAATTATGTTTTGTTTTTTCTTTGGGAAATCTCCATCTGCAGAACGAGCGATGTTTAATGTGTGAATCAGGGATATGCAGTGAAAAGGTGGCTGATTGTACATCCAATTTCTTTTCCACTTCTAAAATTCATAAATATAAATAATGACTTTGTAAGTAGATGGTCATTTAGTTCTGACTCTCATTTAATTGTCCCTTTTGAAAGCTTATGCAAATACTTAAAGTTGTGTTTGGCTACCATTAGAGCCACATTCTTTTAATTTTCTGGGTGCTCAGCTCAGAGCTGGAGCTCCTGGTTTTAATCTCTCTTACCAAACCTTTGCACCTGACATTGCTGAGGCTTAGCACCTTTGGCAGAAGGCCAACTGAGATGCAAATGCACTGGGGTTTGGAACATCATTAGTTGTAGCCCTCATCCCTCATTTCTCTAGTGGCCTTTGTCAGGTAACTGAGCCATCTGCTTCTTGTCTGCAAGGTGGAGACGTAAATAACTTCCTTTATAGCCCGCAAAGTACTTGGATATCCTGTCGAAAGTGTGCAAGTGGTGTGACCTGGGCATGTTAGTAGTGATGGGGACAGAATATGCATCTGTCAGCAGTTGAGACAACTGCTTTTTCCCCTATTCATACTCTCATACATCACTGTCATTTACAGATCAGCTGTACATAGTTTCTCTTTCATGTTGCTGGCAGTGTAAGATTTAAAGCCAAAACAAATTCTCACCCAAGAAGTCAGTCCTTCACCACCTCCTCCAATCTAATCAAAGGTTGTGTAAGATATATATACATTTACATACACACAAACCTGTGCATATGTGTGTGCGTATGTACACCTATTTAAGGTATTTAAGAAACACTTCATGCACATGAAAATTACCGTATTTTAGAGGAAAAAAGAGTCAGGTTTTTAATCCCTAGTATATCAAATATTACCTCTAGTTATGTGGCAAGAGAGTTGAGGAGGATATAAAAACCTAAAATTACTGAGCTGTTTGCAGAAGTAGTTAGAGAACGTGGGCAATAATCTGTTGTTTAAAAAGAAAAATCCCCAAGGATTTTGAGTCCATGTGATCTGTGTGCAGGCATGGTATGTCTATCTAATGGATTTTGCAGACCAAGAACAATTTACATGACAGACTGTAAATTATAATGGCTCCCAAACCAGCCAGTATAAATGGATTCTAAGGAGCGTGAATCAATAACAGACGCTTCTCTAATATCTTCCTCACTGCTGGTGGGAGACAAAAGCTGTTGTTCTGTTGCCATCTTGGGAATGCCTGATACTACGTATCCCATCCAGATCTTTGTTCCAGTCAGTGTTTTTTCATTTCCTATTGAAAATCTTGGCAGGGTAACCTATAGCCCTCTGTGGAAAGTTGAAATCCTCACTATTTATGCCTACGCAAACCAAACTTGTACATAACAGGTGTACAGCTGGTGTTTATTTAAGCACAATGTCCCATTGGCTTCATAGCCAGATGTCAGGAATGGGACACTATGGTTTTGTGGGACACATGGTTCAGTCCCCAGTGACAAATTTCAGCAACGTAATGATGATTAGGTAGTTAATACTTCTGAATTGCTAAGAACTGATCATGGAGAGACACACTGTGGCTAAGGATTTCCAAAGCAACAAAGTCCACCTCAGACAACCCTAATTCACTGTCTTTTTCTGTCATATCTATAAACCAGTCACTTAAACTACTCCTGTGAAAGTGCTACTGCTCAGTTTGCTAATAGCCTTTTTCATTTGTTTGTTCTAATAAAAGAGTTCATCAATCCCTGCTACGTTTTTGTAGATCTGTAATGAATTTTATATTCTCTTTCTGACTCTCAGGCTCCTTGCTTTTTCTCCATGGATCTCAGCCATTTCTGAGCTCCTTTAATTTCTTCTTTTTTTTACAAACTCTTATTCATTCCTGATGATTCTACTATGCCTTCAGTCATGACATGATGCTTTTTTTCATTTGTGTACGTTATTGGTAAAGAAACAGCTTTCTTTTCAGAAAGAACCAAGGCACCCCAGTAAAACCAAAACCAACCAAAAAACCCAAAGGCAACTCTACTTTCCCCATTAATCTCTGATTCAACAACTGTGTGGTTTTCATATCTATATGTGTGTGAGCATATATATATATATATCTGCTGGTGATAGGAGTGAAAGCTTACCTTCATCTATGCCACCATTACTCACTTAGCCCCACTCCCATTAGCCTGATCCCTCTGTCACAATAGTCTCTCTACTTCTGATTCTTGTTAATTGGCTCCCACTTCTCTGAATGGTAGTTTTGAACTATGAGTTATGTGAGGCTCTGTCTTCTAGTACCTGTACTTTCATGAAGGTTTGTATTTTATGAGGTTATACAGGTGAAAACAGGATATTAGGATTCTAACCTTTCTCTCCCCCTCTCCCAACTTTTCTGTTTTTATTGAACTGTAATTAATGCTCTGATTTCTAGTTTAATTTTCTTAAGGTCTACCTGACAGCTGAATGTTGATATGTCTAAGAAAGGTTTTTTCACTCTATCCATCCCTTTCAAAAAAACCTCTCGTCTTCATTCCCAGTTCTAGTTATTGGTGTGAACAGAGGGCTCTGTCTCCATAGCATTTCATCATTTCAGTATTATCTTTTATTTGCCTGGTTTTTCCTTCACTTCTTCAGTACTTGTTTAAAGTTTTTTTTAATGATCTATGTTTTTTCTGTCTAATCATATTACTAAAACTACTGTAATACACACTCTGTGTAATATGCATAGACTGAAACACAGTCTGTAAAGCTGCTGCTAAGATTTCCTCTTCCTCCTTTCTGCACACATACTCTTACACCCCACTCCAGTGCTCATTATTACAATTGTTACCAATTTTTTTCTGCATCTCTGCTAGCACTTTTTCTTTTTATTAAATTGAAGCTTCTTTGCCTTTTCAGAAAGCATAACAAATCCCATCCTGTTTATAGACTTGCTTTCTCTCCTTCTCCTCTTCACCCTTAAAAAGTGCATTTCCTCAGGGTGTTCCACAGTCACGACATTGTCAGTCAGTTGTGGTGACTGAAGTACATATTCCTTGTTGTGCTCTTCTTTCTTGTAAGTGTGAACTCTCTGGTGCAAGAGCTGTGTTAATGATTTGCCACAGATTGTCTTTTGTACAGGTCAGTGTATGTGTCTGATACTCTAAAAAGTAAAAACCATAATGGTTGACTGGCATGAAAAGGAGAAAGAAAGAACGATGTGTGTGTAGGGGAATGGCAAGTGAATTAACACCAGAGACTGTTAAAGCTGCTTGGTCTGTCTTATTGGAATAGTATCCTTCTAAGCCTCAGGGCAAACGCTATAGATTGCTTCACTCATTTCTGTGTATAAAAGGGATAGGAGATGAAAAAAGGAAAAAACAAAACAGTCTCTTTTTTCCTCTGCAGTAATCTATAAATTCTTGGCTGAGATGGGCTAATATTAAAATGAAAGCACATTGTCACACTCTTCCCACACCTCCGAGCAACAGACTGAACTATACATAAGAGACAGTACTCCCTAACATCTTACTGAAGCACATTGCTTTCATTGTGCCAAGAGGAGGATGGAAATGGTATCAACACCTTGCTTTAAAAATGCTGTGAGCAAAGATTAAAAAAAAAAAAAAAAAAAAGAACAGAAGGTGGCAGCTTATATTTGAAGCTCAAATTGTGATTTACACAGGCAATTTCAGTTGTAAGCAAGTCCATTGTTTTTTTGATGTTTTTTTTGTTAGATTGGTTTTTTTATTTGCTTTTTTCCATTTTAGAGATTTTTACCTCAACTCTCTCTGAAGCTATAAACCACCTCAAGCATAGTAAACCAAGAGCAGCTGTAGCTTTCTTTTAGGCAACACTACCTGTTCTACTTTGCTGGCCTCCCTGCCCCTGAAATCAAGGTATACTATGAATACGTGATCTAAGCACCTTTTCCTTCTTCCTTCCTTCCCTGCTCCCTCCCCGCTTCCCTCCCTCTGTATTCTTTGCTTCCCTCCCTCCCTCTCCCTCTTTCCCTCCCTCTCTCCTTCTCCCTCTTTCCCTTCCTCTCTCCCTCTCCCTCTCCCTCCTTCCTTCCTTCCTTCCTTCCTCCTTTCCTTTCTCCCTTCTTTCCTTCCTTTTCTCTTTTTGCTCATTCCCTTATCTGCACCCGTTGAATGTGTGC
>WYDI02025475.1:0-29041 GCA_009867235.2 Psittacus erithacus | reverse complement strand
CCAGGTTGGACACAGGGGCTTGGAGCAAGCTGCTCTAGTGGAAGGTGTCCCTGCCCGTGGCAGGGGGTGGAACTGGAGGAGCCTTAAGGTCCCTTCCAACCCAAACCATTCTACGAATGCTCTTTTACAAACTAAGAATGTCTCTATAGTTACGTTTATGGCAAAAAAAAAGGCAATAAATACAACTTTCCAGGAAGGAAGGGAAGGGAATTTCCAAGCTCAGAAGTAGTTTGTGAACCCCAGGACCGCTTGAGCAGATTTGCTGAACAACTCCATTTACATGATGTTTGCATTCCTGTTTCCAAAGTCAGCCTACGCGGATCGCTCCGGATCCTTGCCAAAATACTTGGGACTGATCCAAGGGAACGATCTTGAGTGCTGCAGGTGCGTTGAGGACCCCCAAGAGGTGCCGGCCGTGTCAGGGAGTTCACTAATTACAGCTCGTTATGGCTTGTGGGGGAAGGATGCTCTCAGCACGGCGAGTCCGGGTCCTTTAGCAGGACACCTATTCAGACACCTCCTGATGTGAGCATGGTGATGGGGATCTTCCATTTCAACCTTCTGGACTTACATTTTGCTGCTGGGATCGGTGGGAGCAAAGCTGCCCTTTCATGGAGCCTTTCAGTGTTTTCCATCATGATTTCCCTGCAACTTGGCCGGGTAGCTTCAACAAAGACAACTTTTATTATCTCACTGAAAAGCCTGGATGTGCTGGTATGTTGTGCTTGCTACATACGCATTTTCAAGCGTTAGTCATGCCATAACATCTGCTTTTTATTGGTAATTACACTATCCCCATTTTAATAAGAGGTAATTCTTAAATTTCTCATAAAATATATACGACTCCAGGGAAAGAAGGTGAAAGGTTTTGCAAGCCTCTCACAGCCACAAGACCAAAATGAGTGGAAATAAATCCTTTCCGAGCAGAACTTGTCCAGCCACTCACGACAGCACGTCCAGGGATGCCTGTGCAAGTCACCATCCCCGTTTCTCCTAATTGTTCATGCTCTGCAGAGCAGACCTGCAAAGCCTGAGCACCATGGCCCTTCTGGGTGCTATTAATGTGCTCAGAAATGGGGACCTGGTCCTAAAACTGCACGTACATGGACACCCCCTCCTGGGTGTAACTTGACTGGAATTAGTAAGAAGGAGGTTCTGTGAGATCAGGTCCGAACTGGGGAGCAGTAAAAGTTTGTGGGCTGTTTCCAAGTGTTTTAGACACTTTAGAATTGCAAATAGGTGTCCAGGTTAATGGACCGTAGCTTGTTTGTATTCATATTTATGGTCGGCTCGGTATAAACCAAGTTGAAATAGTGGGCCAGAAAAATGAGTAACAGCTGAAGTGGAATACCAATATCCAGATAAAGCATCATGAGTAAAATATCTTGGGGCTCCACTGAAAGCTTCCAGTGTAATATTTCCCACTGTTTCCCTGCAGGTAAGTGCTGCCGCGCAGCTTTGGCGATGTGAGAATCGGGCTCTGAGATTCCATAGCATGTTTCCAGGGATTTTTCCAGTGATCCCAGACAGGGCAGTGACAAATGACACTTTTGCAAGGTCATCCCTAAATCTTTGAAAACCAGGGAGCTTTTTCAGGGGCTCGCTCCTGCCTTTCAGTGAATGCCAGCAGCCAAGCCCATATGGAGCATTGTGTGCTGAGCTCATTGTTGATGCAAATGCACACAACTAGTTTTGATTAAGCGCAAAATGCAGAATTGACTCAAATTGCCTTTCTTTTGGTTGTTTGGAAAGCTTCAAGCCTCTCATTATCATCAGGGCTTCTTTCAGGGCAGGAAATGGGAATTTCTATAAAATAATGCTGAGAGGCACAGGGTAAAGTCAAAGAACATTCATGTTCCTAACGAACATAAGGATAAACACACAAAACAAATCTGGGGATGCTCAACTAAATGTCTGGGGGCATGTTATGGCACGTGGGTTGTTTAAATTAGTCAATATCTATTAAGCAACCCTATACATAAATGGTAAAAGGACAAAGCAGTGGGTTTAAGAGAGCCCTTTTCCCTTTTCATAGTAACTCATAGCTGTCCAGAATGTGATTATTGCATTCAATAGCCAAGGGGGGCTGTTGCATGGGTGTGCCCGGGTTGCATGGCTTTCATGTGAACAAGGGGCTTGTTCCAGTGTAGAAGAAGGCCCCATGGCAGCATTTGGAGCCCTGGGGTCACTGAGGTGGGATCAAAAAGGCTTTGTGTAACCTCAGGGCTGTTCTGCTGTGTTTGGAAATGCTGGTGCTTGGAGCAATGTGCCAGCTGCTGAGCACAGCCAGCATGCAGGTGGTCCGGCAGCGCTTCCCATCTTCGGGATGTCCTGGATGATTGGAAAACCCTTGTGCCAAGGGCAACTGGAAAGTGGCAACCACATTCTTCTCTCTTTCAACACCCGGATGAATCTGGCCAGAGTGCCTTTATATTTATGGGGATTTAATCATAGCCAGGGCTGGCAGCATTCCTTACAAACCAGGGTGCTGGGTATTTCCCAGTGCCAAGCCAGGCTAACTCTGCATATGATACTGCAGGGTGGCTTAGTGTTTTCTGGGAGGAGGGAAATAAAGGGAAGGACATTTTGCCAAGGATGAAATTAAAAAGCCACTTTGCAAAGACAAGCTCTCCAAAATTAGAACACTGAGGAATTTAAGTTTCTTCGTCCCTATTTCTCTGCATGCCTCATCATGCAGACTTCAATAACAAACCAGATCCTGTTTCCCTGTGTTGTTTCCCTGCCTTCCCAGGTCTGCAGCGAGCTGGAGCACATGGAGTTCAGGTTCATTGATGCGGCTGGAGAGAAGAACCGATTTCAAGGCACTGCTTTGCAGAGAATAAACTACCTGTAAGCAAGCAAAGGTCTGGCAAGCGAATGGCCGCTGATTTACTCTGCTTCTAGGTGACGTTATTGGGAAAGAAACTGCCTCTGAGGCAGGTACAAATGTGCTGTTGTTTCCAGAAATATCTTATCAGTAAGGGAACAAAAAATAATAATCTTAAAATGCATTAAAGCCCTAAAAGCATTAATGTGAGGGAGATGAACTGTCCAGCTCCCGGTGAAGTTGGTGATCTCTATGTCCTGTCTTCACAGCAAATGTTCCCAGTGTGTGGGATAATGGGGGAAATTAGAAACCACATCTAGGAAGCAGAAGAAGCCTAACGCAGGAAGCAGAGAGGGAGGATATGGTGGGGATTGGTACCAAAACGTTTGCTTAAGACAAATCTCTCTCTGCCTTCGCACTAGTAGGTGGCAGTGGAAAGAAAACTCACTGTGTGCTTCAAAAACAGGTCATCTTCAAGAAACATCACGGAAACCCTGAGTAGACATGAGCAAACAGCCCAGGGGGAGTCATTTGTCTCTGCTGTCAAGAGGAAAATTAAGGCTCCAGGGGACACAGGGGCTCGGTTTGATTGATGCTTGCAGCAGAAGCAAGTGGGTCAGCATTCCCATTCGCCACGAAAGCGGGTTCTTTCTCTGGAGAAAAGTGAGTGTATCAGGTGTACACCTGTGGGGAGGAAAGAGGAGATGGGAAGATAAATGGTGGAAAGTCCCTGAAATGATACATGTCTTTTCTTGTTTGGTATTGACAGGAATAACACTGCTATTAAAAGGTAAAGTTGATCCCCAGGAGCTGTGGGCTGACTGTTGCTGCAAGAGAATGTTTCTGGGCAGAGCACAGTCAGCATCTACATCTACATTAGTTTTAGCAAGCAGGTCTACGAAGTGGGTGTCAGTACTAGATACTGTCAGCTGTGATTGGTCTGGGTACTGAGTGAACATTAGTGACCCATGCATTTAGGTGAGCTGGAGCACATTACCTGGTCTCACATCCTCCCAAAGCCACCCAGTTCCTGTGCTGCAGCATCACTTCATGGTGCAACCAAAACTGCCATAAGTGGAGATGACTGGAGATATTTGCTTAAAATTCTGATGACAAACCTTACATAGATACACTCTGATACAACCATAGTACCTACTGGTTAGGAGAACATACCTGTGATAGATGATGCTATGCAGCTCTGCAGTCCCCAAACCATACTGAGTGAGACCCAGCCCTGAAAAGGAAATAAAAATGCAATTTCTGTTCCAGTCAAAACCCAAGAAAACATTGCCCCTTGTATATCTTTGGAGCAAGCATCTTGTCATCCTCTCAACATACGCACACACACATAGAAGATATCTCCTGTTCAATACCAGATCCATTTTAATGCACAGTCACATCCCAGGCAGCTGTGCAGTATGTATTTCTACTCCAAAAGAGAATTGAACTCCTACAAGCCACCAATTTCAGTCCAGTTACTGATTCTTTCTGTTTTCTAATCAGATTCATTTCAGCCACAAACCACAGGATCTGGTCATTAGTATCCAGCAGATTTCAGCTGAGCAATCTGTGCTCTTGGGTTACTAACCCAAAGAATAAGACGAAAAGATTCTCATCCTATTTCAGTACCGATAAGTGCCAATGCTGGAAAAAAGCTGCAGACAGGCCCCAAGTCTTGAGGTTACCTTAAATAATTCTTAATTAGAGTTTCTTCCTCTCCTTTTTCAGTTTAGACATTGAGGATGTCCTGAAGTCTTTAAACTTACTATTCCTGCAGTTCTCACATAATCACGGGCTGCAGGAAGGAGGAAAGCAACACATATAATGAGATGTACGAGTAAGCTGCAGAGTTTGGCAAGCACAGAGATCTCTAAAGAGACTCGAGGTGTTTATAGACATTTCAGCCACAATAGATCTTAAGGTTCAGGCTTTAAATTCTCAGCATCTGCAGCTGTTTCGGAGCAGGTAAAGAAGAAAATGTACCAGTGACACAGGGAAAGAATGATCTGGACCCTGAGAGCAGTCCCTGGACACATCAGTCGCCTCCATCAGTTAGTCCCCAGGAAGGGACAAGCCCCTGATTGGCAGCAAACCTCCTCATTATTGTGTCCTCTTAGAAACACATAAAACTTCCACTGCATCCCATGACATTCAGCCCTGGAAGGGAATAAGAAAGGAAAATGCTGTTTGGGTTGCCAGCCCCACCACCGCCTCCACGCACAGACAACACCGATGGTTCATACTTGATGGGCCAGTTCACCAGTCAGTGTACTTTAAGGAATTTACTCTTCATCTGGCATCTGTGCCTGTTTCCTCTCAAGGGACGATTCTTGGGTGCAGCAGCTCTCTAGCTTTGCATTCACTCAAGCTTCAGTTCATTTGCCTCTGGCAAGCTTCAATGGTGCAGCTGGAAGCAGGTCCACCACTGCCCTTGGTGCAGGCTGAGGTAGTTCACACTATGGGGTTTGAACACCGATGGCTGATCCATACTCACTATTTACTGCAGCTGCAGGCAGCTGTGCTCCTCCAAAACACAGTGAAAAGGAGGTCTTGCCCTTTGGTGCTGGTCCTTCTGTGCTCCCCTGGTCCCCAGCATGAGGCTGTGCCTCCCCATGGAGCAGCCTTGGCCAGAGCAGCGAGGGAGGCTGTCTCTACAGGATGGGCAAGAAGGAGGTGGATGCAGCGTGTCCAGGAAGCACATTCCCGGGACATGACAGCACATCCCGGGGGCCCGGGTGCTGCACTTGTGCTGGGAAGGAAGGACTGGGCTTGTGTTCAGGATCCTCTTCTCACTCGGGAGCAGGACTCCAAACACATTTTCTCAGGCTACTTCTGTGGTTTCCCCGAATTCCCTCCTCAATACTTCCACTATGATTTTGAAGGAAAAAGAATCCGTAAGCAAGGGTCAGGCTGAAAACTCCTGCGAGCTCGTGGCACGGCCAGGATCCCCTCCTGCTTCACTCCCTCCGTGTCTGTGTGCCCATGTGAGGAGAAAACCTTTATGGAGAACGGTCGCTTTGTCCCACAGCAGCTAACACAGGGTCTCCAATAAGCCATGGCATTCCCAGGCCAACACATTAAATGGAACTCCAGTAACACTCTATCTGATGTTCTGCTCCGGTTTGCCTGGGAGATGCTTTAAAGGAAGGAATTGAGTTCATCCACACAATGCTCAGGTGAAACTTGAATTCACCTTCTGTAGTCTTCTTGCACTAAAACCTGGTTGTATGTGTTCACACATATACTATCCAATCTGCCATTTGCTCTTGTCATCTGAGCTACAACAAGCAGCACAACCAAACTCTTGGCAATTATGAAAAAGAAATGATTTTTAAGTCACAGACACATCTGACTATATATATTGACAGCAAATGATGAATGTTGGAGGGAGCCAAAGTACAGCGTGATCACGCCACAAGTGAGATTTGGAAATGCACCTTCTAAATCAATGCAGGCTCCACTGTGCAAGCTTGCAGCAGAGCTCCAAGCCTGGAATTTGCTCCAAGGGAGCTGTGGTTGAATCTCTTTTTGTCACTGTTGTTTTGCAATGCCATAGTAAGTGTTGGTGAATTCACAAATCATAAAAGCATGGACCATGGCTGAGTGCTTTCATCCAAAGAGTAGAACAAACAGTGTTGGTGTCAGCCCATTCCAGAGAGATTTTCAGTGTTAGAAATGAAAAAAAAAAAAAAAGAAAAATTAAAAATTAAAAAGCTAAATAAGAACATCTGTTTGGGAGCGAGCCCTAAACCCAAAGTATATAAATGGCGTTCAGACAAATGCTTAGAGACAGCGACGGGAAAATGCTCAGCAGAAGAACCGCGGGGTGATTTCTAGCTGTTCTGCTCACAGGATGCTGATTATTGTCCAGCCATCAGCTGTTCTCAGTGATGAGAGATGCTTCAATGACCCAGCCACTGCCACATCTATCTGGTGGGCTGGATCCATGAGAGCCCCCAGTGACAACGGTGTCAGCTTCGGGATGCATAGAATCATAGAATAGTTAGGGTTGGAAAGGACCTTAAGCTCCTCCAGTTCCAACCCCCCTGCCATGGGCAGGGACACCTCCCACTAAACCATGGCACCCAAGGCTCTGTCCAACCTGACCTTGAACGCTGCCAGGGATGGAGCATTCACAACTTCCTTGGGCAACCCATTCCAGTGCCTCACACCCTTACAGTAAAGAACTTCTTCCTTATATCTAACCTGAACTTCCCCTGTTTAAGTCTAAACCCATTCCCTGTGGGTGCACAGAGATGTGGTACAGCAGATTACAAACAAGTTAAAGCAGCTGAACTAGGCAGCTGTCCATAGAGATTTTAACATAAGAGAATAAACATCACAAGAAAACAGCAATGCTGGACAGCCTTTGGTAGCCCCCGTCAGGGAACTGTAGACGTACAAACTCTCCAAGTTGAATTATGAGTATTAGTGTGTTTGGAAAGGTATTTGCCCTTTGGACAGCCATATTTGTGTTTTGAGCTTCAGCAACATAAATTACAGTCATTTAAACCCCAGGCTTACATTTTACTTCACTGACGTAAATGAGTTCCCAACTTTCAAAGGCCAGCTGTCCCTTACAGCAAGAGGTAGCAATTATATAAAATGCCTTTATTGCACGGAGGTATTTTCAGTCCTTTAAGTTTATGTGCCCCAGGTGAAGCCATATAAACAAACTAGAGCTGTCACCATTGTGTTAATCATGGAAACTGCATTGGGGAAGTTTTAGGGATAAAACCTATAACTTTATATTGCTAAGGTGTCAAACCTTCCCAATGTAAACCAGAAGTGCAGCTGTGTCAGGCTCTGAGAAGGGTTTCTGAAAAGCTAATATTCACAGGCTCTTTAGGTATATAGAGGTGGCTGCTTCCAAGCAACAACTATTACTAAGAACTGTTGGGAAAAATAAGGTTAAAAACACATTTAAATGTCTCTGGGTTTTTGGTAAACTTCAGATACCCAAAGTTAAATCATCCCCTAATCCAGCCTCACTAAATCCATATTCTACAGATGCGCATGTGTTCCTGGCCGATGGCAGCAACGAAACGCTGAGGCACAGAATGAGTGTGGACACATCAGACAGGCCAGTCTGGCTCTAGGCTCAGGGAGCTGCTCCATCAGCCCAGTGCTGGAGTTTTCCATTGCGGATTCCTTAATCCCTTGTCTTAAACTTCAAAAACAGACCAAGCAATTGATTGCAACAGGGCAGGTAGTTAGGTTTGGTTTTTTTCTCCCAACTCTAGTAGATGAAGAGAGAAATACTGTTACCTTAAAGGAATTGTTTAAAGGCTCATAGTCAAAAAAAAGCACATCAGAAAGTACCAGCATGCCTATGGATGGCTCTAATTTGTTGCCCTGTCCACCCTGAGAGCAGAGGATGGTGCAGCAGCCTAAAGCACGTGGTGTTCCAGCTGTGCACGCACCTGGAGCTGAGCATATTCTGCTTTCCAGCTTCCCATTAGGTTCAGTACATCAGTGACATGCTGAGCTACACAGAAGACAATAATTCTGCTCTATGGCAATTTTTAGAACCAGTTTTTGCTCTGCTATCAGAAATACCACTTCATTTCCAGTCTTATTCAGGCTGAGTGTGGGAAAACTGGCTGTCCTAAATCAATGGCAATGATGGAACCACCACGGTGCAGAGTGGCAGCCAACCTGCCTGCTCCAAGAAGCCAATGCATCACGCATGCACACAGCTGAGCCAGCAACACCAGTCACTTGCTTTGGCAAAACAGGGGTTAGAAGTGATGCGGGAATGGTTCACAGTCAGGAACTCACCATAGTTCCTCCACTGTGCCGTGGGATGGAGCAGAGCTGGCAAGTCCTGATCCCAAAGGAGAGGTATGAGACCTCCTGGTGAAAGCACTATTGAAACCAGCAGCCTTTCAGTGCTACACTGCAGCGTTGATGTGTGTATTCATGACAGACCATTTGCAGTCTGCAAAATGTGGCGGGTTTTTTTCCCTAGGAAAAGCAAAAAAACCACAACCAAACATTTAGGTTTGATTGGGGGACAATAAATCAAAAAAATCCAAATGCATTCACACCTGGAGAGCTGAATTCACACTGGGATGGGCATCCAAGCTCTTCTCTCCTAGTAGCCTCCCTATACTTTCAGTCGACACCTACGGAGATACCTATTTCTTAGCACACCTTTTTCTGACCTCATCCCATGAAAAAGTCAATGCGTTTACTATAAAGCAAGCATCCAGCGAGGCAAGGCAAAGATTTGGAAGCAGAGAAGGGAAGGTTTGGATGCAGCTCACGCCTCTTGTTTGGTGAACTGACAAAAGGGGGCGAATCAAACTTCAAAGGCTTCCATTGCACAGCTGATGACATTAAGGAAGAAAAAGAAAATTATTGCTTTTTTAGGAGATTTACAAATGCCATCCGTGGCCATGGGTATAATTTTCCATTAAGGAAAAAGGATTTCAGAAGCAACATATGGACTATGCAGTAAAGAAGTTACCATAGCAACCAGCCTCCCCAAATTCCCTATATATGTATACAGAAATCAAATGCATGCAATAATTATGGCTGCATGTCTAAATCATTTATAAGTCCCATCTTCCAAGCGTATTTGTTTTGTCTATTAAAACTCTAATTCATCCCTCAAATATCCACTTACCCTGCTGCCTCTCAAACCTGCACGCATTTTGCAACTGAAAGTCAAAAGCATTGTCAGTGACAGTCACTGCAGATAGAGTGAAATCTGATTTAGCTAATTCAAAATAGAGGCTAGGAGCAGAAAGGAATTGTTACGGGTCCAGAGTGAACTGAGCTCTGGGAATGCAGCTGAGATGACATTTAGGTTCAGATAATGTTAGCTATTAAAAATGAACAGCTGGGGACAGACAGGACCTGCCATGGATCACCCTCTCCCCATAGCCCCAATGCTCCCATCACGGTGGGCTCAGGGACATGTGCTTCTGCTCTACTTTCTTGCAATCTCCACACTCCTGTTAGTGGGATGCTGCATCCCTGGTGTATAAACAAGGCTTCTGCCACCGCAGGAGGACATGGGCCGAGGAAGACATTCACTTCCCTTTCAAAATGAACAATTCAAACTGTCAAGTGAGTATCTGCTCATCGCTGGGACTTTTCACAGTCCCTCCTTCCCACAGCTGCTGTTCCCTTCCTGCTCTGCACATCGGCTGCTGTGGACTGTGCAAAAGGAGCTGAAATGCAGCCTTTGGCAGGTTTTGTGTGTGTTGCCTCCACTTGCATCCTTTCAAAGCCCTTCCAACTGCTCATCCTTTCACCCTTTCAAAGTGAGTTGAGCAGCCAGTGAGAAGACCAGGAAAGTGAAGCCCTGGAAATGTCTCTTCTGAGGGAATGCATCACTAATGCTCTTAAATGGACTTTTATCCTGTACTAAAGAGAAACTTAATAAAATCACATTTTGGAGACCCTCAAGCACTTGCTCTTGATGAGTTATTTCCATCTCAAACTTTAGCTTTCCCCCTCTGGCTAATTTGCAGCAAAGTCACTCAAGAAAAGACTGAGCCGTGATTCTTCCTATGTGAGCAAAGATGTATTTGTTCTCCTTGACTGGAAACCAGTGCTGTTGAGAGCCAGAAGATGATCATGGTTGAACTTAAATCCTTTCTTTAGTGTAAATGGATATAAAACTCACTCAAACATCATTTCACTCTTTGGTTGCATTAACACTTGATTCCGTTTTGCTCAGCCAGAAAACAAAAGGCACCTTTGGACCAGAAAGGTGCTACCTGTTTTCTGCAATGTCTTGTGGGCCTATAGCACTTCCCTTCTGCTTGCAGTGGGGATAACGGTGTTCTGCCTAGAGGAAAACTCACTGGTTTCACTTGCTTTTGTTTAGGCAACAAAGGAGGTCCTGCTAAGCAATCAGGGTTCAGAGTCTACATCACATCTGAACTGGCCTGGATCCCCCTGCACTTTGTTTGCTGGGGAGGAAGTTTCAGTATGTTACATCCAGTGTGACATGCAGGTGGTCACAGAAAGGTTTTCCACCTTGCTGCTTTCCTTGGTGACCACTTCTGGCATCTCTGGTGCCATCCTCCCGGCTCCCAGTCACAGCCTCACAGGGATTGTCTTCCCAAAGCATGTGGTAGAGCAAGGCACAGTCGACAGAGATGAAAACATGTTTTCTAGCTCATGTTAAGTCATAAATGGCAGAACAAATGGCTTTTAGGAAACTTGGGCCCATGTTTGCATGCCATGGGAAAGCCACACTTGCCACTCACGGGTGGGTACAGTTCCACCCTCATCCCATGAAGAATGTGTGGGTTTATAGATGATACAAAGTTTGGTAAATGTTCCTTTGAAATGTCCTTTCTTTTTCCTTATGGGCATGTAATACTCCTTCTGGTGGCTGGACACATAATACTTCATCTTAATGCCTTGCCCAGTAAAAATTCACTTAACAGAGGGAACTCCACATGCCTTTAGGACTCTGAGGGATACCAATTCTGAATAGGGTAGAAACACAGCAGCATTTTAGCATCTGGCAACAATAACAAAGGACCAGCAACAAGAAGGGGGCAATGCGCAATGCCTTCAGGCTGGATATATGTTGATTTCTTGCACTGCAACACTTGGCCTTGTATGAAACACAGCACTCTTGGGTCCTTAGCTTGGCACCTGTAAGAAGTAAAGATACAAATGTGCATATTGCATATTTATTGTGAGAGAGAATCTATTTAGAGGCACAAAGATGCAGGAGCTGCACAGATTCCTCTGACTCTGAGGAGAGACCTTCTGCTTCTCAGAAGAAACTATGGTACATACAGAGTCAATGAGGTTTTATAAACTCAAGCACCTAAAGAGCTCCATAATCTGCATGCAGCATACAGAATGTGAGGTTTGAACATCCAGGCTCTTGTCTGCTCTGCAGATCCCAGTTTCTCCTGCTGAAAGGGAATTTGCCAAGGCTGATGCTGTGATCAGTGGGTTGTACACTGAGAAGGCAGCCTGCAAGACCTGCTGCCTTCTTCTGACCTGCTGGGCACAGTCTGTCCATCCTCAAAGCACAAGAGCCTGAGGGTCCAGACTTGCTGGCAGTATTTGGCTTCCTGGAGCTCATGGTATGCTCGTGTCTCTACCCAAGCCAGTGCAACAACTTATGTCATGGCTTCTGGCCACCTCTCAGGAAAGCATCACTAGGAAAGGACTTACACTCCTTTGAAATGAGACTTAAACACATGCTCGGGTGCCTCCTTGAGCAAAGATATCCACGCACGTGATAAAGGCAAGAAGGTGCTACAGTTCACCTGGCAATTAGGCAACCTTCCTACAAGCTGGCATCTTGTCCTTATTAAGCCAGCATCATGGTGCTCCAGATCCACAGATTTACCCCCTCAGGCTTGAAGAGAGGCCTTTTGTGGGACAAATTCCTCTGACCTTTCCAAAGCTCTCCCCAGGCTAGAGATGCCAGGCTTGAAAAAAGTCATTTGCCAAATGATTTCTTAACGTTTGTGTCTTCGGGTGGAATTTGCTGTGCTTTTTATTTATTATAGAAGAAAAGTGGAAACAAGGAGGCCTTTATGATTTTTGAATGTTCTAACATTTAGTTCAGTGTTTCAGGTTTTATTACAGTTATGTTTGTAGCAGAGGAAATTTCTCAAGACCGAGCGCTGATGTTGCTTTCAGCCACTAATGCATTTTCAATTAGTGCCGGAGAACGCTAAAACTCTCTTTTTGCTGCTTCAGAAAAGAAGAAAAGCCTCTGGCACCCCAGTGTGCGATATTGCCACTCCCATTAGTTGTGAACACTGCTCAAGGACACCTTCCTTACTATCCATTTGCCTTTACTGGGTCCTGATTTCCCTCTCTTCATTTTCTCTTGAGCTGGATTTCTCTCTGCAGGCTCCTTTTGCAAAAGCCACTTAGTTCTTTCCAGCCTGGCATGGGAGAAGGAATCTGTTCTTTTCACACTGTTCTGGCCAAAAATGCTGAATATGCATCTCTTGCAACAGCTATTGTCCTCTCCTGCAGCCACATCTCTAAGGGCCAGATTTCCCGTTGGTGCAAATCAGTGTGGTTCCAGCAGCACCAGCGATGTGCAAACTGGTGTCATCAGATGCTCTGGAATTCACTTCAGGGCTTTGCGTCCTTCCGTGTGACATCTAAACCTCGAATAAAATGTTTAATAGAGTCACTTAACTCGTGATCCCCGGATTTCCTACCTCAGCATTGTTAATAGCTCACATCCACGTCTGGCATTATATGATAGTTATTATAGTCACGGAAGCCATCCAGAGAAGTAGATCATGTTATGACACTTCCTTGACCTCTGTGTCAGCACAAAGATAGTAAATAAAATTTACTGTTTTGGTGCTGTCCTTTTACCACTGTGTTTCCAGTAGAAAACTTTGTATGACTCCTATGCCAAAGAATAAGTCCAGATGACACAGGAAAGGTGCTGCTTTGTGTTCTGAAGTTTTGCTTGTATAATACTTCCCCAGCGAACACCTGCTACTTAATCCTTATGTATTTCGTGTCAGGAATATCTTCCTGATGCCTGCAATGTGTGGATGGGTGCACGGCCACCTTCTATCACTGCAGAGCTCAGGCTGCCCCAGTGTCTGATATAGGAGGGATGTGCTGAGGCCCGGCAGATGTGCAGGGGCTTTGATCTGCCCAGTGCCGGTTGCAGACAGCCCTGCCTGCCCCTTCCATCTGCAGAGGTGAGGCTCTGGGGAGCATGGATGTCAGACCTGGCTGCACAACAGACAGAGGGAATGGAAACACATGAGTAAACAGCTTCTTCTTTCTGCTCTGTGATCACCTAGAACGTTTTGATCCCTAATTTTATAAGTTAAGATGTGACTATATTCAATAAAGTGAACACATGTGGTGCTCTCAGAGATGCTTGATGCAGACACCACATCTTGATCGAATTAGGTAGGGCTCAGTGTCTATACATGGTGTGCTAATTCACAAGCAGCAAGTTGGGAAGGAGCCTCCTGGACCAGGATGTGAACTTTGATATGGTCTTCCCTTGTGGTGAGAGCCATTTGCTGCAATATGTATTCTGAAATGTTGGACTTGCTAAGTATTTTTCCCAGACATGTGGATTGGGATAGATGGTGCAAGGTGAAAACGCCAGAAGTCTTGCATGAGCCCTATCATATAGGTAAAGAAAATAGGGACCAGAAGGGGGATAAAACCTGCAAGAGTCTGAACAGCCAGAATAAAGAATATCAGGGTGGGGAAAACATATCTCATCCTGGCAGTAAAACAAATGGATTAATGTAAAACCCTAAGGAAGGCTACAGTGAGCTATACTGAAGGTTTAACTACCCTGTGAGCTTGTGATCAAATGTGGTCAATACCACACATCTAAGGATCACAGAGACCAGGCTGCAGTAACAAGGTTACTGTATGCCCTCCTGGTTTACTATCTCAGGTTGCAGACAGGAGGAAGGAGATTATTACTTCATTTAAAACTCCACATCTGTTGCTTTGTTTTGTTCTTCTGCTTCCTAAAAACATCTTGGGTCACTTTATGCACCAGTGAGCTCCAAAGGGAGACTCATAGGTAGGATAACCAACCCAACCAGGTAACTAATGCACATGTTAACCCATGCACAGTGCATCCAGACTTCACTCCATGTGGCTGGTGGCAGAGGAAGGGAGCTGTGGGGCTCAGGACGGCAGCATTAGTCACACCTCCACACCAAGGCCCTTGGAGCTGTTCTCTGTTTGTGAAATGTTGCGACGAGTGTTTGGTTTCTATTGGTGACATAAATCAATCTCACTGCCTTGGCGCTACTTTTCCAGAACAAAGAATTCCCAGAAAAAGGGAACCCCGCTGCTGGGTTGTATAACACAAATGTACGATCCTGTTGGCCACATGGTATTTCCAACACTGGATATGTTTTTCTCCAGGATACAACCAGGATGCTAACAAAAACAACACATGGAAGACCTCAGGATAAGCCTCAGCGTCTACTGAAGAGTACATAGCTCCGGTCTGGATCCTAAAGCAAACACAGATGCATCTAAAACAATTATCAAAGGAAAACAACATGTGCCTCGAGAAGGAAAGTCTATATGCGCCTGCAGACTAATGTCTGGCAGCGCTGGGCTGTGGGATTAACTTCCAGACACTGCACATGAAGAAGCAAGATCTAGCAAGAGGAACAGGAGCTGAACAAAGCTGCAAAGGGCACGTTGACAGTTGTTTCTCCTGCTGAGGACAGAGAGAAGCTGCTGTTTTCCCTAGCTGGGGAGAGTTTCCACATCCCCACTTCATCAGCTGTGAACCAGAGTGCCTCATCCTCCATAAAACCAACCCCAGGGCCCTCCTGCATTGCTGTGCATTGCAAAAACTCCCAGCAGAAAGGTGACTTGTGAGCATCACAACCAGAATGAGTGACAAAAGCAAGCCTCTGTTCCCCAAACCAGAGCTCTTTTGTCTGGATGGAATTAAGGAGCTGATGTTTCTCCTGCTGTGAATGCTGAGGGCAGCCCTGGGCTAAGGCCTCCACAAACACCATCAGAATACTTTAACAGACATCAAAGTGCAAATTCTGCAGGGAAAAATTCCTTCTTCCAGGTTAGAACATAACAAATGACAAGCATTTTTCTCAGGTGTAAAGATGAATATTTCATGTAGCTTTTTGATGGGAAAATTTTATACTGATTGCAGGAGATATGGTGCAAACATCCAGAAACATGTCCAGGCAGATAGATGAGGAGAAAACGTGATTTCTGGGGATGTAATTCACTCAATGGAGAAAGCAATGACTGAGCACAAAAATACTGCAAGAAGAAAGCTTAACAGCAAGTCCTCAACCTAGCAGAAAGCTTCCAGCCCAGCTTCATGCTATTCAGTGTGATGGGTAATGCACCTACCACTGCGCGCTCTGGCAGCCTTCTCCCGTATTGCTAATGTGGGTTTAATTATATCTGTTGGGTTTGATTCCCACAATTTTTCAGAGGACAGCACTGAGGAATTGTAAGTGGATAGGAAATTATTTAGTTGGAAGTTGGGAGTTTTTCTTCTTCTTTATTTCTGTCCCAAAATATCTCTGGCAATCTCTGAAGTACTTTTCTATTGGCGTTGGCCATTCAGTGTGTTCTTAAGAAATCTCATTTTGCCTTGTGCTGTTTGCCAGTTTGCTCCATGGAAAGCTGAATTTCTGGGCAGGCTGTAGAAATACCCAAGAATTCAGATGACAGATTTCAACATCCCTCAGTTTTAAGAACTTTGGAGTGACAACAGATCTGTTTTCCAGTTTACACAGTAGGAAGTGCTGCTGTCCTACAGCCAGCATGGAACCATGGAGCGGTTTGAATTGGAAGGGAACTTAAAAATCAACCACTTCTAACCCCCCTGCCATGGGCAGGGACATCTCCCTATGTTCAGCCTTGTTTCTCCCACACCATCAAACACTGGGGCTGAAAGCCAGCCCAGTGCAATCTTATATTCTGTGCATCAAGTCAGATACATGTGGGGACACGGGACAAGATCCTTAAGTTGCCATAAAACCACAAGTCAAATTGCCACAAAGCACATCAGACACAGAATATCCTAAAGTGCACAGGAAACTATTTAGCAAAATCAAAGTTTTAAATAAATATCATTTCTGGATTGTACCTTCCTTATGCTAATACCATTTATTTTATCTTTTACCTCCTGGCAGCTCCTGCTGCTCAGAGTTAACTCACAGAGTAGAGCACAGTCTCATGAATTCTGATTGCCCTGAGTATATTTTCAGTGTTTTCCTATTTCCCCAGAAACAAATGGTATTGGAAGGCGGCGGTTGACTGGAGCAGCATCAGAGGTGGAATATCCCAAGTGTCCAGTATCCCATTTCCCTATCCCCCTGAGTGCTTCTGGGGATCACACTTTGTACCCCTCCAAATTTTCCTGCGTAGAATTTCCAGTGCCTAATCCACCAAATTCCCCGGGGCACGGATTCACTCTGGCATTGGCCATGCTTTAAGGGAAACCAATTTCCTTCACTCCTCAGTGTTAAACAATTTTTAAGAGCCATCCATCATTTATCCAAATACCTCATTCATAGCACCCTCCCTTCCCAAATAAAACCCTTCTCCTCCAAGGCTGAGGGCACTGATGAACCTGGGTGCCTGCATTTAGCTGGATTACAGCTGTCACAAGCCATGTACTCAAGTAAAACCATTTCATCCTCCTTTTCTCTCCGCTCACCAGTACTTATGCAGACAAGTAATAAAATACCAAAGTACTCAAGCAGCTACAGGTGGGGTTTAGGGTGGAGAGTTATTTAACTTGACTTTGGCAACTTAAACATATTAACCAAACAAGCAAGAAAGACTTTCTTATTGTTAAGGGAAGAGATCAGAAATGCTTCAATGGTATTTTTTGCACGCCAAGAACTTATAGCTGCACAAAACAAACCTTTCTCAAACTTCATTAAGGATTAAAACTGACTTCTTCTTCCCAGCAGATTCCTGTAAATGGAGTCCACCCACCCGACTGTTCTTACAAGGAGTTCAGATTTGGGTACCCTTTTCATTGGAGAAATCATGAAATTCCTCTCATCCCAAACTTACTTTCTGAGGGCCGGATCCAAAGTCAATAGATGTCAGGAGAAAACTGCCATGATCTGGCCTCCATGGCCACAATCTTTGCTGGTTATCTATAAGATTTCCAAACTTCAGGTTTTCTGTGCTGCATGCCTGAGCCCTGGTGCTGTGTTTTATTCTCAGCTGAAATGGTTCAGCCATGTTTAGGAAAATAGTTTTGCTTTTGTCCAGTATCCAAATGAGATGAAAAGGAAGATAATTTTACTACAAATCCCCAGGACACCAACCTTTGAAGACATACTTGAGTCGGGATGAAGAATACATCCAGGGATCGGGAGCTAATGTCATAAAAATCAATGTTGCTTCAGAAGAAGTATGGGAAAAAACAAAACAGAGGGCTGAGCACTGAGTTTAGTACATTGGGATTTATCAGGGGACAGTCCCGGGCACCTGGGGTAGTTCCTGGCATGGATATGCTGGAGCAGGACAAGGACTCTGCAGGCTTAGGCAGGAGTTGGAGGTGTCCATCCAACTGTGTCATCAGCACAGCAGAAAGTAACAAAAAGTGGATTATTTCAAAGCTTCCAAAAGAGCCATTTGTCCCTCTGCTATCTAAATTTATAAGAGCCAAGCATCCAAATCCTTAGGATTTGCTAAGCCCCACAGTGTAGGCATTTTCTGACCAGACTTTGAATATCTGAAATGCCTAAATATCAAGAGCAGGAAAATGAATTGAACAGAGACATCCTAGGCTCATAAAAATCCCTCCTGTGCCTCTTCTACCTGAGAGCTTTGGCACCATATAGCTTTTCTTCTCATTTAAAAAACAAAAAGGGGAAACAATCTGTTCCCACATTTAGGTTCCTCTCCTCCTGCAAATCACACTCAGATGATTTTTGAGGACCTTTCCTTCTCCATCTCACATGTTAATCCAAATCTCCTTTCTTAATTAAAGTTTCATTCTACAAGAGTCTTTTACCTCTGCTTCCAAGTGGCAAAATCAAATCCAGCTTCTCTTGATAAGGAAAACTCATTTGATTGACAAGTTTAATTAAATACCAACATTTTCTTCTAATTGCTAGATTATAACTAAGGCAGCAGCTTCAGGGATTATTACGGGTACACGGGAGAATGGTACCTAAATGCTGAGCTGCAAAACTGTTTCTCATGTTCTTCTTTCCTTTTCCCAGAAGGGGCTGCATCTAACTGATGTTACCTGGAGAAGCCAGAATATGTGTAGGCTCTGAGCTTTAATCATGCTTGATTAAGGCCACTGACTTTCCTGTGCTTAAGTGTGGCACTGAGCATCCTTGTAGACACATATACAGGCTTTCTGTTAGGACACTGAACATCACCTTCTGCTCCTGCAGCCTCATTGAGCTTGTTTGGGGTTTGTTTAATTCCAGGGATACAAGATGTAAGCAGCCAAGCTGTGCCAAGCCAAGTCCAAATATATCTCTGTTTACACTGAGAATTGCAATTAATAACCAAAGGATGGCAGGATGGAAACTGCATTATGAAAAAACATCCCATCCACATTCCTGGGGTTTCTCCATATTACAACACTCTGCAGTGTCACAACACAGTGTTCATTTCTGGAGAAAGTGGAAAAACCTGGTTATGGGTCTGCTACACCATTGGATGGACAAATATCAATTATCTTTCCAAACCCATTGAATGCTTAGAGAAAACAGGGTGTCCATCGCAGACCAGGGATTCTCTAATTAATTCAGACTTCATTCCCGATGAATCACTGCTTATTTCAGTTGCAGAGTGCAAACAGGCAGAGGAGTAATCATGTACATATGTGAATCCTCATTTTCAAGGCTTTATTCTTGACACTGATTTTAATAAATTACAGGTGAATAGTAGGCGATTACAACTGACTTTTTCTTCCTGGTACTTACACTTTACTTTGTTAGATTGTTATTCCAGAAACCAACCTACCCATAATAAAAGAGGCTAATAGGTCTTTCCTTCAACACACAACTAAGCTTGTTGTACCAATGTTATTTGTGGGATATGAGTCAGACATCAGTTTTGCATGAAAGATAGAGCAGCAGAGCTGAATCACATGAAAGGTATCATGGTAATGATCTCAGTGACAGGATAAAGCTCCGAGAGCCAAGTCAGATAAACTTCCCTAACAAGACCTTCCACTGTCCTCCATAAAACATATAATATGGCCTCAGATAGGAAAGCTACTAAATAACTATTCCAAAGAGCAATTACATCGCAAGGCTCCCTATCTTGACAGAGATATTGTCATGATGCCAAACTATTTATCATACCCTATTAAAATGTCAGAGCTGGAAATTCTCCTTAATTTGTTTATATATCATAGGAGACTGTTTATGGTTTCCCATCTGTTAAAGAAACGCTATTTAATACATATTGACTGGGCTGTAATGTTCATATGGTCTTTACCATAACTATATGTAGCGAAAGTTTTATATATATCTATTCAGATACTCAAATATTGCTACGCTAAGTGGTCTCCTACCTTCCCTTCTGAAATCTTAAGTTTGCCACTGCCCCTTTCTCCACATCAGTACACCCACAGTTAGTCCACATTATCCAAGCAAACACCATAGGCAAAAAAGCACTGATTACAGTATTTTTATAAAGTTAAAAACAAAATCACTGCCCATCAATAGTTTGCCAAAGAACAACCTTGACACCATGAGGTACGTTTCCAAGGCAATGTAAGAGATTTCAGCTATAACACACCCATTAAATTTAACAAAAGCCATGAGACTGACTCTCCACATACGTCACAGACTTTAAGATGGTCCAGAGGCTCAAAATCCAGCTTTCAATTTAGGTGATTTATATTACAACATATTCCCCCATCCCATAACTCCATTCATATGCTGCTGGTTTTCTGTTTCACGTGCACTCTGGGATGAGCTGTTGAGTATTTTGGAGCATGAGCATGACATGCTAATCGGCACAATCTTCATACAGCCAAGCTGCTCTTCCCTTTTTACAACAGATTCGATTAATCCTCCTCCAATATTTAAAATTCCTCTTTCATTGCCAAGAAGGGACTGGCTTCAGCATCTCAAGGTGCTGTTTCTCATCCAGCTTTTGCTGTCCTGTCAGGATGCAGTGCTCAGAACTAGTTCCTTTGGCTGGGGACGGTGGTCCTAGAGAGCCACACTTGTTCATGGGCAACTGCATCCCACTCCCCCCCCATAGGAGCCAGCTCCACCTCTCAACCTCCAGGCAAAGGCATGTGCACCATTCAGATGGGAAGAAGGGTTATTCCCACTGCGCTGGGGCAAACCCGGAGCTCTTGTGAGCACGGAGTGTGGGAGAGCTGGCATCTGATATGCTAATTAGTGGGAATTGTTTCCTTTCCAACATCCTGTTATTTTACCCACACGGTGATTTACTGATGTTAAAAATGGGGTTTGGCAGGTGGAGTCTTCCTTGCTGCTGGTAACTGCCAGAAAAGCAGGTGTCTTGTTTCTGGGGTTAAGAGGCTTTTTTGCTTTGCTTTGCCTTTTTCCCCTTTTGAATTTACCTTCCCTTCCTTCATGGCTTTGTTCTTTGCAATTCATACCTTTCTTTTTTTAACTCTAATCTCCGATTTTGGATTGTTTCCATATGGGACTGTCACTGGTATTTAAACAACTTCCTAATCTCTAGGATTTCCTTTCGTCTGTAAATCACCTTTAAAAACCCCAGCAATCCCTTATTATTTCCTCTTTCATTTTCATTGTTTCATCTCTAACAAGCAACATTAAATCCAAAGAGCATTTAAGACCAATTTCAATTTCTACATGAAAAGAAGTCAAAAAAAGCCAAACATTTTTTGTCAAGCCTGAAGTAGGATTTTTTGCCAGAGGGAATATTTGTTCTCTCTAGTAACAAGGTGACATGGTGCCAGTTCAGTCTAATTTCATGTGGGGCCAGGAAAGATGTATTCAAATGGCTGCAATATTCATTCAGCATTTCTTATAGAGTGTTCTAAATAAACTAAGATGTGCATGATATCCGCTGAGACGATTCCTTGCTCCCAGGGAAATAGGAGGACTGCACTTACATTCACAGGTAGCAACAAAACAGACCATCTGCTTGGCTATTTCATAATCAGCTTATTTACCTGCATGTGGTCACTGCAGGAGGCCTCCAACATGCCCCCTGAAGCTGATAGCTAGAAGGGAGCTGCAATGTCTGCTTCATGCTTTTTGGGACAGGGACCAACATCCACCCCTGCACGTTCCACCCCCATGAGTAGTGCCTTTGGCTGCACTCCCAGCTGATGTTATTTGCACACATCATTATTTGGAAAACCTGGGCTGAAACCCAAAAGGGCAACAGGTGGGTGAGAAATCAGCAAAATGGGCATTGTAAGGGGGAGAGGAAGGGGGCAATGAGTTTTCTTGGCAATTAGCTGCCTGCAGCCTTCCTAGATGGAAGGAGCCCAGCAGAATCAATAACTGCCGTAATCAAAGCAAATCACATCCTGCCACTTGCCGAGATGACATTTTTCTGCCTGTGCGTGCGAGCAGAGATGAACTTTCTGCTGGTGTTTGAAGATGATGGTTTCAGAGATTTTCCAAGAGGATTAGTTACACATTTCAGCTTTCAGCGCTGGAAAAGGAACTCATATGGGGAAGAGAAACTCAGAGCTTTTAGTGAGGTTTTGAAGGGTGCTATGGAGAGCTGGGAATAAGTGAGAACAAAAATGGACCCTGCATCTATTGGGTTGTTGATATATCTTTAAAAGAGCAATTGTGCTTTGAAGTACAATAGGAAAACAGATATTATCTCAATGAAGTATGAAGATAATTGCACTCAGTCGCTTTAATCAGCATGCCTCAGCGTTAAGCAGATGGATACAGAGGGCAGATCTGTGAAGGATGAATTATTTATCTTGGGCACACTAAAACTTTGTCTCTTAAAGGTCATCAAACTTTCAACAGGATTGGCAAAGTCTGCTGCATATGTGAATGCTATTAATCTTCTCATTAGCGAGAGGCAACGTTTTCTTTTGAACTTGATATGCCTGGTAGGGGAACACAAAAAGAGAACAAAATCATCTATGGAAAAGTACAGCTGAAGAGCATCTGCTTGTCTTCCATCAGTGGCTCTGCCCAATGGCTCACAAAAAGAATTAAACTGGAAACCTTGGAGCGGAATAATATCTTCTGTCCAGTAGGCACAAGTATTTGACTTATCTATCATTTTTAATAGGATTATGAAGTTAAAAGCCCTCCTCCCTAGGCAAGCAGCATTTATCAATTAGTATGAAGCCTCTTTAGTGGCTGGTTAAGGGACTTCGATGTCAAAGGCAATAAAAGAGTCATTTACACCCTGTACCAGAAATCAGCAGTGAATAAAGAAGAAAGAAATGCCACTGTTCATAATTGACTTCAATGAGAGTGCTCGCATGGGTAAGCTTAAACACACCCAGGAATGGCTTTAAACGATTTAGGATACTTTGCATTTAAATCAGAGATGGGTCAAAACCTGGCCCCCAACTTGAATTTATCCATCTGGATCCTCATCAGTAGGGCCAGGTTTTCATTGCTGAGGTTATACCGCAGTTCAGATGACACGGGATGGCTGTCTGCAGAGGGCTGGGACCACGGCTGCACTGCCAGCACCCCCAGCTGGAGTTCCCAGGGGAATTTCATACAAGTGAACTCTATGTGTGCCCATGTGCCAGAGGGGTTTATAAGCAAAGGTAACTCAGACCCTCTCCTGTCAGCACAAGGAATCAATGGAGGAAATAAAGAGGGAAACTGCATTATTAATGGAGTTAAGCAAAGATCTGAAGGCTCACACATGATTAAGATACTGTGTCATTCAGTGAGAGAGGCCACCCGCGATACAGTTTAATACTGGACAGATGGGAACATTGGCAATAAAATTCTGGAAGAGGGCTCAGTGTTTAGGATCCATTCCCTGTGCTATTGGTGTCCTAAGAACAATTCACTTCATGGTCTTGCCCTACATATAAAATAGGGATGGTGATAATCTGTCTTATTTTTCAAAGCACTTCGAAGCACACAGATGAAAAATGCCCAAAGTGGGTTATGCAGCACTAAGCCGTTTCCAACAACAGTTTGTAGTGCTTTTACTAGAACAACTTAGTTTTTAATAGAGATAAGAAGAACCCTTTTGTGTGATTTCTCTTGCAGAAAAACACTTGAACCTCTTTGCAGAAGGCAGAAAGTGCTCTGTGATTTTTCAGTCAAACAACGAAATGAGCCATTAAGGGGCAGGACAAGTGTTACCCCATCAGGCTTCTGAGCACATTACAGTAATCCTGACATTCAGGACATTTGACATTACCAAATGCCTTAAGAAATCCTTCACGGAGGGATGGAGAGAGAAGTGGAAGAGCTGCACCGGCGTGAGCTCTGCTAGCAAGAGCCTCCAACCGGGAATTTGACCCTTTTCCTGAAGACATGCCCAAGGCTGTGGAGCAGCATCCTCCTGGGTCAGGAGAGCACTTTGCTCTGAGCACCAAGTTACCCAATAAATCAGGTCTGCCAGTAGAGCCAGCGTGACTGGAGGTAGAACCCAGCTGGCTACACAGACTTTGTGGAAAGATGTTATTCCTTCCAGGACAGTAAATGAAGAGGAGCTGATTCAATGTCTGGCTTTCATTTTACCGCTTAATTCCTCTGCAGAGAGTAAATGTTTAATCCTCACAGCCTAAACCAGAGCTGACCTCTCCATCAAAACACCCACCAGATAATTCCGAAAGGGGAAGGATGAGGACACGCCATTTAGGCAACCAGAGTTCAAAAATACGGATAAGGTCTTTGTGCTGCTGTCAAATTAAGGCTATTATGTGACTACAGTATGTGAAAGGAGGCAATTAATTTAATCAAATAACTGATAACACCTCTTAAAATTACATCTCTTCATCTTCCCAGCTTCAAAATCAATAGGAAATTACAGTCTAATGTACCTGAATATTAAAACTCAAGAGATTTGTGTAGAATAGGGAGAAACTCTGAGATCCCAGCAATTACTCAGGTGACATAATTACTGAGTTAATGGCACAGACCTGAGTCGATTTTTACTGTTGGAGTGGGGCCAGGATAATATTAATGGTTACTTTTGAGACTCTAACAACAGCACAGAGTCTTTATTGTGCTCAGCAAAAGCAAACACTTCAACAAATGGCACCATCTTTTCAATTGCATGGACTGCAGCCTCGCTACCTCCAAGCATGGCGTACACATGGCTTTAGTGTAAATTCCTCTCTATTCAGGGAAGTATTTCAAGATGCACAAAAGTATCTTTTTTAATCAAGAAGCCAGCAACATAAAAGGCTGTGTCTAGGTGATAGCGTGCCTCTCATAAATAACTACTTTGCAATAGCTCCTTAAATATAGCTGCACAAGAAATGTTGTGGCTATTTCAAAAACTTGCATCCAACTGAAGTGCTGCCATAGAGACAGCTTTGTCTGAAACACGACCTCCTAAAAGACCTAAAGCAACCTTAAAGCTCATCCAGTTCCAACCTCCTGCCACGGGCAGGGACACCTTCCACTACAGCAGCTTGCTCCAAGCCCCTGTGTCCAACCTGGCCTTGAGCATTGCCAGGGATGGGGCAGCCACAGCTTCTCTGGGCACCCTGTGCCAGCGCCTCAGCACCCCTACAGGGAAGAACTGCCTTATACCTAATCTAAAGTTACCCTCTATCTATTTATCTAAATCTATCCATATTTATTTGTAGCACAGAAACACTCAAAGCTCAGCTCTGAGATGCTGTGCATCTACCAGGACCACAGCAGTAATTAAAAGAGTGAAAGATCTGCTGCCAAATACCACAGCATGGTGTTATTTGCACGCTGAGGGCCGAGCAAAGCAAGCTTCAGAGGCTGCGTTCTGTGCAGAGATTCTTCTTTCTTAAGAGAAGATTGTAACCAAACTACCCTGGGAAGAAAAGGGCCTTTGAACAACATACTTAATAAAAGTCTAAATTTAAATCTAAACACACAAATCATTTCTGAATGTTTATTTCAGCTCACAACGGGAAAATCCCCCTTCCTTTGGTAGAATTATTACCTTTTAATGGGTACCAGAAGATTTGCTCATTGCCATAATTTTTTCCAGGATTTTTCTTCCTTTGTATGCCCACAGTGTTTCCCAGTTTTGCTCTTTACAGTAGTCCCAGGAACATGCCCTGATTCAGTGGAACAAATAACTGGGTGATTTCAGCAGCACCTGAAACCTCCAGCCAGGCTGGGCTAGGGAATCTAGGCAGGGATTTTAGAACTAAAGCTGAGTGGAAACCTAAGGAATAATAGCTGAAGAGCTGTTAGTATTAGCAATTTCTTTGGCATAGGGGCTAGACATAACAGAGGATGGCTTTAGGATGTATTGGCAGTTTGGAAGTGGCACATTTGGGATGTCTGACATTCCTTTCTTAAAAAGTAAAGACAAACTGGTGTGTGACAGTTTGTGGACTGTCACACAGTCCATACAGCTTACGGTTTCTAGCATAGCCCTAGGAAACATGATGTGCCCCTGGTGTGAGCATGCAGATCCCCCATGCTAGAGAAGACCTTCATCCCCTGTACTGGGAACCAGGAGCACTAAACCAGTCCCTACACCAGCGAGGGGCTGAGTGGGGAAGCCAGATTGACTTAATTTATTGCATGGAGGAGGTCTGGAAAGCGGAAAATTACCCAAGGCTGAACAAAGAGGCTCAGCTGTAGCCATGGGGACACACAGAGGGGCGGAGCACCACCCAGGATGGCTCGGTCAGGAGGAAGGACACACAGACATGCTGCTGGCTCTGCCTTCACTGGGGAGCCAGCATGGTAAAAGCAACCGAGCTGGGCAGGGAGAGAAACTTTTGGCTGTTTTAAGAAGTAATAAGCTATAGGATAAGTATCTTGGACAACCCTGGAAGGGTTTGATCCCTATGAATGCATGGGTCAGTAGTACAGTATATAGGCATCATAAGGATGCGCAAATTCACCTCCAGCCCCACAACTGAGAGCTATGGGGAACAAAAGCAGTCAAGAGCAGCATGTGCGGATACAGGGAGTCTGGTATAATAGCCAAGGTACCTCCTTTCATTTAAATGAAGTCACTCTCCTAAATCCCATCCTCACCTGTCTCCTCACAAAAAAGACAATCCCATTGATTCTGTAATATACTCATGACTGTGATTTAAAGAAAAATCAAGGATCTTTACCCATATCCCGGCACCCTGGTCAGCCCCAGCATTGTAATGGGGATTTCATTGGAATCCTGGAACACTTTTATTCTTGTTGATAAACCAGACTTCCCTCCAGTTACCACCTGTTTATCATCTGTCTGACACAATGGTTTTTTAATCAAGAAACTATAAATCCCTTCTCTGGTCAAGGCTATCACAGCTTCAGAGCGGCGCATTACAAACAGATTGCAATTACAAACCCTTGGAAAATGGGCAACAGGAGATTAACACTCTATAAAGGATGAGTAAATGCATGCAACCTGTGCAAACAGTAGGAAACGAGGAATTGTGAACACACGCCCCAGCAGCACCCAGGAATTTGTTCTTAGCCTCCTCTCACCCCTATCAACAAAGCCTCGCCATGGCCCCGTACTGAACCCTTCCGCATTTGCACGCAGCCACGCCATGGAGGAGAGATTTATTGGCATCAAATGGGAACTAATTCCCACCCTTGCTTTGAAGTCATCTGCTCTCAGCACAGCCGCAGAAGCAGCTCCCAAAGCCAGGATCCCTGTGAGCCATGCGAGCAGTTGGGATCTGGAGATATCTTCCCTGCCCGAACCAACTTCTGTTTGGAAGTGTTGTGGCTTCAGGAAGAGTTGGCAAAGAGGAAGTGTTTGATTTTATCTGCTCATTTTCACTTTCAGGGTGCAGGAGAAAAGGACACAAGAAAAAGCCTTTGGAAACCTTTCTCTTTTTGGTGTGGCTACCGATGCCAGTATTCTGATACCAGATTATCTGAAACTCTATCAGCCTACACAGAAATCTCAGACATAGATTATTTTATGCAGATATATTATGTAGACCAATAGCCAAATATCTGCTCTCTGTCAAACTGATGTAAATCTGATTTTCTGCAACTAAATTGGGGAAGAAAAAGGAATTGCCTGCATGCACATCTTTATTCCCAAACCTGCATGGAAGAAGCCACCTGCACTTCACTAGTCTGAGACTTGACATTAAAGAAATGCTTAAACACAGAGCGTGTCCTGCCTGTGAGTGAGAGACAGCGCTTAAAAGGCTCTTAAATCTCACAGTGGTATTCTAGCTGAGCTGCTGAAGTTTTCTTCATCACTTGGAGCTCAATTAGTCACTGCTACTCAGTGGCCAAAGAGCCTGAATGTCAGAGTGGAAATATTTGATGTTTTCTTAACAACTTGAAATATTCCAAAACAATCCCGTTTGGGCTGTATTATTCCTACTGAGTTGCCAAAATCCCTCATCTATCACTGACCCGCCGGGAGCCTGTAAGGGTAGAGGCAGAGAATCTCAAACATCAATAAAACCCCTGAGTGATGCCCTGGAAACCAGGTGAGCTGCTCAGATCCATAGGGGTTTCCACTTGCAAGGGGACCTTGGGTTTTCAAGCATTTAGAAACTTGTTTCACAGCCTTTTGCTACTTCACAGTTAGAGTCATACTGAGAACAAGGAAACGCACCAGGGGAGTGTTTCCCTCAGCAGCAGTGCAGGGGTAAGATCCCCTGGGAAACCCAAAGCAATCACTGCTCGCAGAGCCCTGATGTGCTTTAGGCAGCTGCCCCTGCTCTAGGTTTCCTTCCCAACTAATTCAGTTGCTGTGGCTTTCATCCCAAAAGCGGGCACGGAAAGCCAAGGGAAGGAGGAACACTTCAACCTTCCCAAACCAAAGGGATCCAAGAAACATGTGGAGCCCAATTCAGGACTGTGGCGTCTCATAAATGACCAGGGTTTTAATGGCTTTAGGACATAACCTACAAAAGAGTTTCTTTGTCCCATCTACAGGGCACCAGGTTCTCCCCATGGCTTTGGGCAGCCGGAAGCCCAGGCCATCAGAGGGGGGGGCATTAATGGAAGGACCACACTCAAAACGTATTTCCTGGAAAATGATGATTCCCACATGGTCTCAGGCGCCTGGAGAAGCTCCCGCTCCCACTCCCACCTCACATGCTCCAATACTGCTTTTATTTGCTCCAGCATGGGATGTTGAGCACCAGCACCTCTTTGCAGGACCAGGATGAGTGCAGGGGAAGAACCAGGTTGGAGGTTGCATTTGAGGTGAGGGACCACTAACAATGACCACGCAGGTCCAAGCTGGGATGTGGGAGACAGCAGTGGGACCACAGAGCCGAGAAGCCCATGCTTCTAGCACAGCTGCTGAGATGTCTCCTCGCTGCAAAGGTGATGGGGAGGAACCCACAGCTGATATATACATCTTTTTGCTGGAGCATTTCACGTCTGTTCTCAGGCACTGTGACTAATTATGAGAATTAAAAAAAAAATGAAGATAAATCACAGATTTTGCCAGCAGAATTTGGACTTAAAAAAAATTAAAAGCAATCTACCAGGGGACAATTCACATGACTGACCAGAAAAAATGGTAAACAGCTGTGCCTAACATCTGCACTGCAGAGTCAGAGCAAGCAAAGGGTAAATGGCCAGAGTAAAAATCACCAAAAAAAAAATCAAATATTTTCAAATATTATGAAATTAGAATATAATTATATTTTATTTATAATATTTATAATTATTTAAA
>WYDI02025473.1:69885-87528 GCA_009867235.2 Psittacus erithacus | reverse complement strand
TGAGAGAGAGGCAAAGCTCAGTTCTTCCTTTGCTTTTCTTTTCTTTCCTTTGCTTTTCTTTTCTTTCCTTTGCTTTTTGTTTTTTCCTTTTTTTTTTTTCAAATGACACCAAAACACTTCTGTCCTTGGGCTGTGAGGGGCAGGGCTGAGGGGGCCCGGTGCTGCCCTGGCTCCAGCATGGCTGTGGGTGCTGCCTTGGTGCCGTGCATGGGCCAGAGGCTGCAGGGTGCCCCCAGCACAGCAGCACCGTGGCCAGGCTGCTCCCACCTCCAGCAACTGTGGAGCCCTTCCCCATCCCCATCCTGCACATCCCATGGGACAGCAGAGCCACAGGCCCTTGCTACCAGCTGCTTGGGTGCCAAGGAGTGCTGAGGGGTGCTGAGGGGTGCTCGGCAACCTGGCCCCAGCCATGGGGTTAAAAAAAAGGAAGAAAAGGAGCGGTTGGCTTTGAGATCCCACATGTGAGTGGGATTTTTCATCTTTGATGCTGGTTGTGAAGCTAGCTGAGAGCCATGGGCTGCAGGCACCGGTGCACATGCGTGCCCCCTGGCACAGGGGTAAGAAAGGGGATCCTGGTCCCTGGGCAAGGCTTCGGGGGCAGCTGGGCCCCCCAGAAGCAATGTTTGTGGGCAGGACAGTGTGGAGCTGCCACCAGTTGGGTGCAATGGGGCACGTGGGGTGAAGGGTGGGGCTGGGGGTCATCCTCTCTTGTGGCCCTGCTTGTGGACAGAGCCAGGCAGGGGCTGTGCTGCTCCCGCCGCCAGCTCCAGGGTCCCCATCCTGCACCCCACATGCAGGGCTGCCCCACACCCTGCTCAGTGCCTGCCCCATGCCCCATGGGCTCCCTGGGCCGCAGCTCGCGCTGGGAGGCAAAGAAAGGCCGCGGGGGCTGCTCTTACCATGGTGCCGATGCTGTATGTGGCGGCGGGGCCAATGGTGTGGTGGTACGGGTCTGCCGCTGCATACACTCTGCCATAACTAGGAGCAAACACAGCAGCGGGCGTTAGCGACTGGGGTCGGGGTCCCAGCTCCCACTGCAGCCACCCCTGCCCGGCCACTGCTGAGCCTGGGAGACCCCTGGGACCACCCCACTTCCTCCCCCTGGGAGCCGCAGGGGAGTACAGGGTCCCAGTTTGCAGGACACCCCCATCACCCCTGGCTCCATCCTCATCCCACGGGTGAGCTGTCAGAGTAGGAGCAATGCCCGCGGCACACGGTGCTTACCTGTCGCTGTACGCTGCCGCCGCTGCCGCTGGCTGGGCGTATCTGTAGGCAGCATAACCCCCCTGCAGTGGAGAGAGGCTGCATCAGCGACAGGCAGCACCCTCGGGGGGCTGGGGACCCCCAGACACTGCCCCGGAGCAGCGGTGGGACCCTGCGGGGAGCCGGAGCCGGTGCCGCCAGGCACACACCAGCCCCATTCCCTTTCCCCAGGGCCTTTCACAAGCATTAACCTTAAAAGATTAAATTTCCAGAGGAGAGAGTGTCACCTCCCTGACCGCTTTAATGAGGTCACGCGAGAGAGCTCCTTCAGCTGCCCGCCTGAAATGTGGCCAACGGCTTCTTACAGATGGAGGTTAAATGCTGGTGCAAGACAGTGCCCCAGCACTCGCTGCGGCTGTAAATCCCTCAGTGCGGGCCCTGCGCGGGGGCTGGCGGGGAGCTCAGGACCCTGCACGGTACCACCCCGCCTGCCATGTCCTGTCCCCATGCACCTGGACTCCAGCTGCCCTCCCAGGGGCTGGCAGCGGCAGAGCCCACCGCAAAGCCGCCTGGCGCTGTTTGCCCCCGGCCCCGGCACAGGGACCCCGGCTTGTCCCAGGCCCCAGCAGCACTTACGTAGATCTCAGCTCCGTAGAACCCGTCCTGATAAACGACCCTGCAAATGAGGCGGAGGCGTCAGAACCTGGGCTGTGCCACCGGCACGGAGGGATCGGGGTGAAGAGGGGGAGCTGCTTCCAGCAGTGGCCACCCGAGCAGAGTGAGGGCACATCCCAGGCAGACGCATGCGGACAGGCCACAGGGATGGAGGAGTCCAGGGCATTATCACTGTTGGGAGCAGCCACAGCCTACCGTGGCTATGCCTAGCACGGAGTAGCTGTTTGCGTGCCAGGAGAGCACCCCATTAAACCAACCAGCGCTGTTGGAGTTACGGTCTCCTTTGGGGTGCAGGAGGCTGGTGAGCACATGGGTCACCCCAAGAGGCAGCAGCCTGGAGGGGGGGGGTCACAGACCCCGAGGCCAGGTTGGTGCTGGTGGAGCTGCTGCCCACTCCTGCGGTGAGAGCCCAGCAGTGCCAACACTGACGGCAGCAGAGTTAGAGCAGTGGCAGCAAAGGGACCCGGCACCCCGAGGCAGGCGCCCGGTACTCACGCTCCGTAGGTGGGGATGGGCGGCGGCGGCGGTGCAGCACGGAACGTGTTGTAGACGGCGCGTCCTCGTCCCCGTAAGTGTGCCCCTCGGTAGGCCACGGCCGTCCCCGTGGCGGGGTACGGGAACCCCGTTACTGCGGGAGGGAGGGAACAAATGTGGGCTTCCCGCAGCAGCGCCCCACAGCACACGTCCGGGACCCCCGCAGTCACCACGCAGCATCCCATGCCACAGCCTGACTCCATACCCGGGGATGTGGCCCCATGGGGATGCCGGGGTGAGGGGCTGGGGAATGCTCAGAGCAGCGGTGGGCTTGGACACAGCACAGAGCCAACGTTCAGATGGATCTGCAGCGGGGTTGGCCCCAACCCACCATTACCTGCGTAGAACTCGGGGCCGTAGACTGCTCCCACCACAGGGTTCAGCTTCCAGCCTGCGGGCAGGGAGAGATGGTGAGGCCAGGGGCACCGTCCCCGCAGGGCTCCCCCATCCCCAGCTGGGCTTTTGGGGACCACAGCTCCCACCCCTGCGGCCTCAGGGCCCAGGGTGCCGGGCGGCTGCACCCACCCTGGAAAGGAGCCGCAGCTCCGGCGCTCCTCGCGCCGGCCCTTACCGTTGGTGTAGGGGTTTGCAACCTTCTTGTTGGTCATGACACGGGCCGTGGCGTTGTTCACCTGCAGAGAGAGCGGGGGGGGCTCAGTGCCTGCGGGCAGCGGGGCTGGCGAGGCCGCGGTCCAGGGCCCGTGCTGCTGCACTTGGCGCGATGGTACCGCTTCAGGTGCTGGAGCGAAGGATGCACGGGGGGACACGGGATGAGTCTCTGCCCCTGCTGCCCTGCCTGCTGCACTGCCCGGACCCCCGGCCAGCCCAGGCCTCCTGCACCCGGCACAGGAAGGATGCGTTTGTGCCGCCCTGCTTCCCACCTCCTGGATGCAGCATCCCAGCTCCTGTGCAGCATCTTTCCCTCTCGAGTACAGGGAGATGGGGACAGCACATGGAGCAGAGAACTCGCATCCTCCCTGCAGAGCTTAGGGCGATTGCATGGTGGGCATGGGGCTGAGCTGGGGTCCACCAGACCCCTCTGTAACCGGCAAAACCCAGCCAGAGCCCTGGCCAGTGCCCCAGCTCTCCCTGCATGTGGAGGCTTGGTTTAGCCAATTGCTCTTTGTGCCAAGTGAGGACCTCCCGGCAGCGGGCACACATGCTCCTGTGCCACGCTCATGGACACATGCACGCGGCAGGCAATCCTCCCCTGGGTGACACCCAGAGCCACCCCAAAGCATCCCCTGCCCCAGGCTGGGCGCAGGGGACACAAGCACACGCAGGCATGGCACTAGCACACTTATCTGAGCACCTCAATCTTCCGGCCCTCTACGATGGTGCCATTCAGCTTCTCCCGTGCCCGGTCGGCATCTGTGCTAGTTTCAAAAGTTACAAACCCAAAACCCTGTGAGCAGAGGAGAAAAGGAGAAAGAAAGAGACAGAGAGAGACAGAGAGAGGGTGCGGGGACAGAGAGAGAGAGGGTGTGAATCAGGAGAGCTGGCGCAGGAGAGGAGGCTGCCGCAGTGCAGAGGTGGAGAGCCTGGGCTGGGGTCCCTGCAGGGTCCCTGCTGAGGCCCCAGCGTCACCCATGAGCTGGGAAAAGAGTCTGGGAGAGGGGCACAGAAAGCAGGGAAGATACAACAGAGACATCCACACACAGAGGGGGTAGAGCAAGCCGAGCCCTTCCCTCCCTCCGGGGCTCGGGGTGCAGCATACACACAGCCCCCCCCAACTGGCACAGGGCAGGGGGACGGGGCTGCCGGAGGTGGCTGCCCCCGAGGTGGGGACCCCATGCCTGGGTCCCACAGGGCAGAAGAGGAGGGGAGAGCAGGCACAGGAGCCAGGACCCTCCCCGGGCTCACCGTGGCAGCGCCAGCCGCGGGCAGCACCCACCTTGGAGCCCCGCTCATTGAAAATGATCTCCACATCCAGGATCTTCCCAAATTGCTGCAAGCAGAGAGCAGAGGGTGAGCACTCAGAGCCCCTGGCCCTGCGCTTCTGGCACAGCAGGGGCAGGGGTCTGCCATGGGGACCAGACCAAGGGACCAGGCCAGCAGACCCTCAGTGCCATGCACGGGAGAGCCCCCAACCCTCCCAAGGCTTTTGCAGGACCTGAGGAGTACCATCCATAATCTCAGCCTGCACCGCTCCTGCCCTAGTGATGGCTGGGAAATGGACAAGGGGAGGGGGACAAGGGCTCTGTATCCCCCACTCCATGCACAGGACTTGGACCAGAAGCACAGCTCTTTACCAGGGTGCAAATCCTGCATAGCACCAGGCAGCTGCACCATGAAAGCGCTTGACACACCTTGGGCTGGCAGGATGGGCCCTTGGGACTGGGATAATGCATGGTGCAGCACCGAGCAGAGGGCAGGGGATGGGGGTAGCTGGATGGGGCCGGACTCACCCCGAACATTTGCCGCAGGTCGGGGTCCCGGAATCGGAAGGGGATGTTGGAGACGTGTAACCTCTTGGGCTGCTGCTTGTCTGTGGTATCTGTGGAGTGTAGCTGCTGGCTGTCTGTCTGTGCCGCCTCATCTGCCTGCTGTGGGCCACAGCTGGACGTCAGCCCCAGTCTTGCCAGCCCCGTGTCCCCCAGCAGGGATCAGAACTCCTCTGCGCTTGGCCCCCAGGGACACCCTGGACCCTGTGGTCCCCAAGCTCTGAGCACCCCACAGGTCTCCCTGCAGCCTGGTGAGCTGGGGGGATGCCGGATGGGATCTGCCCGTGGGGAGTCAGGAATGCCAGCCTGGGAACCAGCCACCAGCCCTGCCTGCACCTTCCCGACTCAGCCGGTAATGCCAGCGGCGTCAGGGCATAACCCACCTGGTGAACAGCTAGAGACCTGGGGGGCTGAGCACTGGGGGGGCTCAGGGAGTAACCCCTGGGGAGAGGGAGCCCTGGGAGAGGGCAGGGGGTGACCCATAGCAGAGAGCATTGGGTGGCCTTACACTGGCCTCTCCTCTAGTCAGCCCAGTGGTACCGGTGCCTGTGCCCTGTGACCATGGCACATTGGGGTTCCCAGGGTGGGGGTGCCTGTGGTGGGGGTGCCAGACCTGCACAGCGGCTGCTGTGGTCGGGTTGGGAAGTGCTTAGCTCAGCACTTTCCTGGCTGAGCTGCATTACAACCCCGTAATTGAAGCTATCTGGTGGGAAAGCAGCCAAGCAGGTAGATTACAAGTGATTAGAAATGATGGGGGGGGTTGCAAGGCAGAGAGCCGGCAGACACGGCACCCAGCCTGGCACCCCAGGGACCACGGCGGGGCTGACACCGCTGCCTTACCGGTACCGGCTGCGTCCCGGCTATGGACTGTGTGCTGGCGTCGGTGCCCGGCTGCTCGGCGTGGCTCTGTGCTGGTGTGTAGAGGGTCATGGCGTGCTCCGGTACTGTGCTTTGCCCCGAGTAGTCCGGCGTGGGGTGCGGGTGCGGCGGCGCGTACTCTGCAGGGATCCCGTTCTGGGGGGGCGGGGGGTACTGGGCCGGGGGGTAGGGCTGAGCCATTGCGTCCGGCGGAGCCGTGGCGTCCTGGTTACCCTGCCAAGACAGCGGCACCGGCCCCTTACCCGCTGCTGTCCCTGGGGTGCCACCTGCTGGGGGGGGTCCTGGTCCCGCAGCCAGACCAGGCCCCCAGCCCCACTATGTCCCAGCCTTTGGTGTCCTCCCCAAGCCTCGGGCTGCCTCTGTGCTGCAGCAGCTATTGGGTCTCATTGCCACAGCTGAGCCTCCATCCTCTCCTGCTCCAGGGTCCTGCCTGCCCAGTGCACTGGGCTTGGGCAGCAGGAGGATGGAGCCTCCCTCCATGGGGCTTAACTAGGGCAGCCCACACATCACCCTCTCCTCTGGGAAGGAAACCAGGACAGTCCTTGCTTTGGAGCCCAGCATGGGGACAAGCAAAGCCAGGCCAGGCTGGCAACATCACTCTGGAAGGCTGCAGAGCATCAGCACCCACCGGCAGCAAACCCAATGTCCTGGTGATGGTGGTACTACCAAAGGGGAGCAGGGTCAGATGGAAGGGATTGGGGAGGATATCGATGGCCTCTTGGCAAATACGAGGCAGGGATCAATTAACTGCTAATTATTTAATTAGGCCTTTTGCTCTAACACAGCTGGCTCAGCTGACCTGGTCAAAAAGGGAGAGCTGCACTCATGCTATGGGGTGAGGGCTGCCCATTGCTTGCTGGGGGTATAAGGGGGGGCTGCCAGCCTGTGCCTGTCCTCCCACCCATCCACCACCCATCCATCCTCACAGCATACACCCAAGGGCTCCCCTCCCTTGCACATGCATGTGCTGCACCCACTGCCACACACAAACACCTGCGGCCACACACAGACACCCTCTGCAGAACACGCAGCAGCCCCTCGGATGCTTTATGGCCTCCATGGCAGCCTCTCACCCATGAAATACATCTGTGGCTCAGCCTGTGCAGACAAGCTCCTTAATTGTGTGTGTGGCCGATTTATGGAGCGCAAGGACACTGGGGGCAGAGGGGGGAGCACTGCCAGACACTGCTGCAGCCGGCAGGGCCATTGCACCCACGAGGGAGGCAGCAGAGCCCACACCAGAGCCATGCTGGGGACCACATGTGGACCCAGTGTGAAGAACCCCGCTGCCGATCTGCAAGTCACTGGCAGACTCCTGCCAGCGCCGTCCGTGCTGACTCAGCTGCTCAGGGACGCGCCAGCCAGATGCTCCTGCCAGCACGGCCGGGGGTGCTGGTGCTGCCGATGCTGTAGGAACCCCATCCCCAGCACCGCTCATGAGCCGGGGCAATGCTGCTGCCTGCACCGTGGTGCGAATCCACCTCGCAGGCTGGAGGGGTCTGTCCTGCACCCAGCCTGGCCCTGGCGCCTGAGCCTACTCTGGGAGTGGGCAGACACTGAGCAGCCACACTCCCAGTGCCCGACCCCAGCCTCCTGCATGGATGGAGCCAGGAGCAGCCTGTAGCACTCCTGCATGCTCTGCTCCAGGTGGACACTCATCCTCTCTGTCACCACAGCAGGGACCAACCATCATTGCAGCAGGAACGGGCACTCATGTCCCAGCAGGAAGAGCCAGCAGGCAGGGGGACACAGATGGGTGCTGGGCAGGGACTGTCCCCACCTACCCAGGCCTTAGTCCCCACTGGCTCCCTGCCATCCTGCCCTGACAGCCACGCTCAATATCTCTTATTAACTGGGGCTGTCGCAGTGCTTGTCTGCCCAAGTATTATTTCATTCAGGGACCATTAGGTTCCCCTGTTCTGCTGCTTGCTGTCGCTGGGGCTGCTGGTGCTGCAGAGGTGCAGAACTATGGCTCCTGGTGCCTCCCTCCTCCCGTGCTGCCCCCCTCCTCCCGTGCTGCCCGTCCATCCCTGCGGCTGCTGGGCTGGGTGGCAGGGGGGTGCCAGGGATGAGGAGGGGGACGGCGACAGGTTTGGCTGTGCAACACCCATTGAAATCACATGGAAAGGGCTGCTGCTCGCCCTGCACCCTGCACGGCCTGTGTCCAACCCTCCTGCTGAGGAGCCCAGGGAGAGGGGAGCCCCATCCATCCAGCTGCTCCCCACACGCAGCCCTGGAGTGCAGAGCTGGCAGCACCCTGAGGTCCCCTGCGTGGTGTCTCCTCTTCCCTGCTCACAGCTCAGCACCACACCACCAGCCCTGCGCAGCAGCTGCCACAGCAGGTAGGGGGTAGATATCATCTTTAGCTGATTAAATGTCCCTCATTAACGAGTTTCTTTAATTAATGAAGTTTTTGTGTTTGCTCCACTTGCTTTCTCCTCACTGCACTCTGCCTCCTCAGCACAATCCAGGCCATTTCCTTTCAAGTCATTTGGCGCGTGGGGCCAGTTCCTGCCGACGCCGCACTTTGGTGATTGTGCCTGTCAGCTTGGGGCTGCCGGCGCCGTTCCAGCGTTTGCTCCTTCTTAAGAAAACAAGGCACCTGCAGCCCCGTGTCTGAGCAATCAGCAAAGCACAGAGCACCTGCGCTAAAGACAGGGCACCCTCTGGCCACAGCACCCTGCGATGAGCCAGCACAGCTCACCCACGACGGGCATCCTGCCGGCATGGGACAATGGAGCAGGGTGCGACCTCCCCTGGGTTATCAACCACTCATGAGCCACTGCCACCTCCTGCCACCCGCCTCTGGCCAGAGACAGGCAGTGTGGTGGTCCCATGGTCCCCAAGGCGAGCCAGCGAGCCATGCTGTGCTCAGCCAGCGCTGCTGTTGCAGGGGTGGCACTGCATGGTGCCAGCACAGCACCACTCAGTATGGCACATATACAGCCAGGCTCGAAGCCACTGTGCTGAGCCCTGGAGCAGTGGGGAGGGGGCACAGCTCTGTCACCACACACCTCCCCACTGCCAGTGCGAAGAGAGTCCCTGAGAGCAGCGCGCACCAAGCAGCCTGCAGCCATGGGCCTCCGAGCAGCAAAGGAGCAAGGATTCAGCCCAGCTCTGATCCCTAATGCCTCCCACTGGGAACCAGCCATGTGCTAAGGGGTGCAGCACCGAGCTGGGGTCCTGACCTCATCACAGCATCCAAGGAGGACACCAAGATGCTTCTCCAAGCTGCACATCCTCAGCAGGCAGCACATCCTGCAGGGCGGCTGCTTGCTGCTGTAGTAGGTCTGCAGCACGGTGCTGTGGTGGGACCCACTGTGCCTGCAGCAGGACCCAGAGCTGTGACAGGGAGGCTGATGGGAGCATCCACCCTGGCGCTTGCTGCCTTAGAGAAGGGCAATGCAGCAGTGCCATGTGGCACAGATGGGCTTGGCAAAGCCCTGGCAGCCGCAGGAGGGTCCTCACATGGCCACACGTGCCCCCCCGGCACCCAGGGAGCACGGGCCATGCCCAGCACAGCTCATCCTCGTGACAGCCACAACGTCCCCGCTTCAATCCAGCTGCTTGCTCATGCTAATGACTATCAACATGAAACAGGGGCCGTGAAGAGGAAGAAAATTACTCCCTGAAAAGGAATTGACTGATCCCCGTCATTTCTCAAGGAATCACTGACCTGTGAATATTTCATTACCCAAAATGCTGCGCCATCCATACAAAGCAGCGCCTGGCCCCGAGCGGGCTCCAGCCACAGAGCCCCAGGCTGCAGCGTGGGGTCAGGGTGCTCGGGTTGGGGACCTCCGGATTCCAGGAGGTACAAGCCCTGTGTGCCACAGGGGACAGCAGTGGTTGCTTCTCCTCTCCTCCTCTTCAGAACGGGGCCATTGCAGTCCCATGGAACTGGGGAGGGACAATAGGGGAATCGCCCCTCTGGGAAGGAGCTGTGAAGGGAGGTGAGGAGCTGCGGAGGCCGGAGGTAGCAGCCGCTGTGCTTAATGTCTTCATTAAGGAGGAGGCAGGGAGGGGTGGGAGCCTGCTAATGGCATCTGCCAGTGATGCTCAAGTGGGAAGCTCTGCAAAGAGCAGCAGGGCTGGAGAGAACAAGCAGGACCCGAGGGGCAGGATTGATGGTACGAGAGGAGGAGGAACGGGAGGAAGGCAGGGCAGCTGCTGGCATGGGAAAAAGACCATTTACTGAGCTGTCACACACTGTGCCAGCACTTTCTGCCCCCTTTTCCTTGCTGCTCCTGTTCGCCAGCAGAGCCCAGTGGCCAGTGCACTGCCAGGGCCGGACACTGCTTCCCTCTGCCTGCAGGAGCCCAGGAGGACATGGTGGCCATGCAGAGCCTGTCAGGAGCAGGGATGAGATGCCAGCCCAGGCAGCAGGCACAGCCCATGTCCCATTGCCACGTCCCGCGCAGGGCCAGGGGAGCAGGGTCCAGCCCCAGCTTCCGGCTCCACCAGCTGGAAACTTCGAAGCTGAGGCCACATGAAATATTCATGAAGTAAATGGTGCAATTTCATCTGCATTCAGCCAACTTCATGTATATTTCAGAGTATTATGAAATGATAATGTTGTGTAACCGAGGCGAGACGGGGGTGCTGGGGGGGCTCCCTGCCACCCCCACGTGCTCGCGGCTGACACGGCACAGGTACCTGTGACGGAGATGGGACAGGATCGGGCCCACAGCCAGCGGGAGGACACACAGCGCTGCTCCATCCCAGCACTGCCAGTGGTGCCAGGGCTCACCCACAGCAGCTCCCGGCCCTGAGCAGATGCTGCTGATGGCATAGCCAGGCCACCCCTCTCATAGCTCTTCCCACCACAGCAGCGCAGCCCCGGCGTGCGCAGTGCTGGCCAGGATTCCCAGCAAGGCTTGGTTCCCATCGGCCACCAAAGGGTTTGGGATGGGCAGACACATGAGGCACAAGCTCAGCTGCAAAGCACAGGGATGGGGACAAGCTGGAGAGGACCCAAATCCTCACAGCATCTGCCTGAGCTACCTGCTCCTGCTGAGCCCTGCAGTCACCGGAGTGCCCATGCACTGCACAGCTCTGCACACCAGGGTGACCAAAAGCCACACCAGAGACTGGCCTGTCTGCTGCAGCCAGTGGTGTCAGGGCACAGCCACTGTCACCTCCCCTCTGGCAGGAGCTGGGGGGCACTGCAGAGCCTTGGGAAGGGCCACATCCACCACCCTCATGCTTCAACTGTGGGCATGACACCGGCTCCAGCCGCATCCCTGCATCCTGCTCCACAACTCATGGGTCCCCAAGGAGCCCAGCCACTGCCCGGTCCTGGCCCCACTCCTGCAAAGCCTCTTGCAGCAGGAGCCATCCACGGCCACGTCACTGTCACACTGTCACCACGCTGGGCTCTGGCACAGCCGCACGTGGCGCATGCTCACGCCAGGCAGTGTGGGGCACCGTGGACCCGTGTGTGTGCCCGGGCGAGCGCTCTCACGCAGCCCTCTGTAATAGGCAGTCAGGAGCATAATTTTTCCTCTAATTACATATTCAGCACTTCTGAGAAAATGAGATTTTGGTAATTCAATTGGACTGAGAAGCAGGGCTATAATAAAATGAAATTTGTAACAATCGCACAGTTAAATTAGTTAAATGGAGAGGAAGGAGCTGTGGAAAATTGACCCCTCGATCTCCTAAAGACTAATCAGACATTTGAACCCAGTTGTGCTAACAAAGCCCCCAGGGTGTTGCGGCACAGCACGAGGGGGAAACCGGAGATGCCGCAAGGGAAGAGCTGCAAAACAGCCGGGACCACGTGGAGCTGCAGAGGGGACCCCCAGCTCTGGATCCAGGGTGGGATGGGATGGGTTTGGTGGAGAGAGTACCAGGATATGGTGCCAGTGCCGTGCCCCCGGTGGCACCAGCCATCACCAGGACTTGGCCATCAGATCCTGGTGATCTGTGCCATGATCCCACCAGCTCCTAGACATTCACCACATCCTTGCTTGCACTTGGGTGTATAAAGGCTGGTGGGTCCCTCTCTGCCATTGGGGACCACAGGGATGCTGGCAGCTGTGCCCTGCAGTGGGACATCCCTGGGTGGGGACAGCCACTACAAGGACACCAGGGCAGGGATGCAGCACACTGCACCGGGCAGACAACGCTGGGTGAGAGGGGTGTCCCGCAGCTGGAGGGGCTCTGGAGTAGGTACAGGGTGATGAGCCCCAATATTTATCTCTGTGTTCATCTTTTCTGGTTTTTCTCATGAAGGAAAAGCAGAAAAAGACAAGTTTCTCATTTGCAAGTTAATTAGTCTAATTACCTCTAATTAAGAGCTCCCCACACAATGCAGATCACAAATAAGCTGCCACTGACGCCTGCTCCCACTCTCCTCTCCCCAGTTCTGATTTTACACAAGAGCTGTTTGAAGGCTGCGGCAGGGAGATGCCGAATAGGTGCAGCCAGGGGGGGAGACAGTGTGGGATCCCCCCAGGCTGGGGCTGCTCCCACCCTCAGCTGCTGCCAGAGCTCCTCTCGCCCCACCACTGCTCCCTAAGGACCCCAGCCTGTAGCCAGAGCTCAGCCCATCCCGACCCCTGCAGAGGGTGTGGAGCTGGGGGCCCACCGATGTGCCACCAACCCATGCCATGGGGACAGTGCTGCAGCGGGGCACTGGCACCTGTGGGGATCATGTCAGCTTATGTGTCATTTTCCACTTGGGTAATGCCAGCGGCGAGGGATCACAGTGTGGAGATGAGGGGAAAATCATGACAAAGTGCTGCAAGCCTGGAGTTCAGGCAAGGGTGAGCAGCCAGACCTGCCTTGTCCCCCTGCCATGGACTGGCAACTGCCACCGCCCTGTACCCAGCAGCAAGCCCCAGCCACCCGTCTGGGTGCCAGCCACAGGGATGCCCTGGCTCTGCAGACATGCTCCAGCCCCAGCACCCATGTCACGGCGGTGGGACGACCCCCCGGAACCAGGGTGTAACAGCCCCTGGCTCTGATGGAGGGGGCACAGCTGAGATCCCCGAGGGTGTGAGTGGGACTTGGCTCTGCAGGTGCTGACCCAGCAGGTCCCCAGCCACCTGCCCCACACACCAAAACCCTGGCAGCACCAGCACAGGGGCTGCCCAAGTGCTGCTGCTGGCACCCTCCCCACAAACTGCCTCTCCTGCCTGCACCTCCTTCCTGTGCTCCTCTCACAGCGCAATAGGTGATTGCTGCCTGGGATCACATCTCAGCTGTGCTGTTCACACAGGGGCTGGTGCGAATCCTGCTGATGCTGTGCAAGCCCCATCTCTAAGAGCCGTGCAGCACAGCCGGGGTGCCAGAGCCGCTGTGGTGAGGGCTCTGCCCCGGCAATGCTGTGGCTGTCAAACGCCGGAGCCACTGATCACTTGGGAAGGGGTAAAGCCCTGTGGGAGCCAGGAGCTCGAAGCCTGCTGCTCACACAAACTGCTGGGCTCACGCCGGAGCTTGCACTGGCACAATGGGGCTCACCAGGCGATAGCCACTGCCGCAGGGAGCATCCTCAGTGTGCACAAGCAGGGATGTGCCCGTGTGTGCCCTGCACTGGGGGCTCATGCCCACACTCACTCCACACCCCCATCTACCTGCAGTGCTCCCTGATCAGTCCAGCTTCTGCCTGCTCTCCACTACCCAGCAGGAAGGTCAAAGCCTCAGCTTCCCATGGGCTTGGAGCCTCCTCTGCCCCACTGCCCCGTCCCAGGAGCCCAGCACCAGGAAAACTCAGCTCCTTCCACACGGACACCTGGTGCCCTCCTGTACAGAGGCACTGACCCAGCAATCCCCAACACCGGCACTTCCCCAAGCTTCCCTGTGCCCAGCCTGTGTCTGCCTGGTGCGCCTGCTTGCCAATGCCAGCATCACCAAAGGGACAAAAGCCCATTCTGGAGGGCTGTGATGCCCTTGGTGCCCGCGCTGCTCACCACTGAAGCCCGGTGTTACCCAGACACAAGCCAGGGGAACAGGGCAGCATCACTACTGCTTCCCACAGAGCCACTGCACTCACACTGGGGTTGATGCCAGCAGCATCCTGCTGCCGAGGTCCCTCTGGAATGAGAGACATGATGCACCCACCACACATGGGAGCCTCGTCTGGGACCAGCGGCAGTTCTCACTCATGGGGAGGGCAGCCAGGAGCTGAGGCACCACCGCGTTGCTGCAGATCCCTGGAGGAGCCCAGGGTGCTCAGTCCCAGCACCCAGCATCCCACCCAGCCCTGCCTCCAGCGTCCAGGGCCAGCCTGCTCCTGGGGCAGCGCAGGGAAATCTGGTTTCAAACGCACTTTCCCATTTGGGCGCTGGGCCCTCAGCTGGAGGCAGGGGGGGTCTGGGACCGGGAGCTGGCGCGGGCAGCCTGCGCCTTTCCTCCTCATTAGCCTTTCTTCGTTAAACCATACCCCTGCACCCACTGCCTGTAATGCTTTAAAGAATGATAGATACTAAATCTAATTTAATCTACTCATTCACCCATCACTACAGTACTAAAATAGGAATATACCTATAAAAAGAGCATCGCCAGGCAGTGTAGGCCCAAATTACAGCTATTGTGGGAAAAGCAGCTTTGCAAAGCTAAAATTAATGTCAGTGTTTTCAATATATTAAAGAACAAGGAAAACAGGTTTTTTGCAGCTTTTGAGCCCGTCCTGCGCTATGGAAGGCAGCTGCTGTGGTGTGGGAGCGCGGCCAGAGCCAGGAGCTGCTGTGCCGGGGCTCACATCCACGCGATGCACAAACCAGGGGAGAAACCAGGTTTGAAACGAACCCGCTGCTGCAACGCGCGACAATACAGCTCAGAATAGACGTGCTCCCTAAAAATATAATATGCTAAACTTGGCAGCAGCCCTTTTGCAAAGGAATTTTCCAAGCAGCTTTTTGCAGAAGCTGTTTCCCGGTGGGCCGGGTGCTGCTTAGCCGAGCCTTGGGTGCTGTGGGCTGGGCAGCGCGGTGCGACTGCAGGCACCAGGGATGCACCACGGATGCTCCTGGTGAGCGGGGCCGTGGGGGTAGCTCAGCCCACCTAAGCATCAACCTGGTCCTGCAGCCAGGTCTGCACACATTACTGCCTGCACCAGGGCCTGTGCCTCACTCAACGCTGATGCTGAGCCTCAGAGCATGGGTCTGTTTTGGCCCAGCACCATGCCTCATCCTGGAGCAATTAGCTGCTCACTTATAATTACAGCAGAGAGATGTTTAAAGCAGCAACTGATTCCTCTGTTAATGAAATGGAGCAACCAATGGCTCACTCTGCACCCGGGTCCTCACTGAGCAAGAGCTAAACGTTACTGCCAAACCCCACCAAAGGATACAGCATTCCCGTCTGTCCCACTGGAGTGGGCTGCTCTGTCATGGTCATGTGTCCACCCCGCAGCTACCTCCTGGAGCCTTGGTGCTGGAGGTTGGCAGGGCCAGGGGATCCCTGCAGGCAGCGCGGCTGCGCCATGCCGGGTGCTGTGAACCACAGCTGCTGCGGGTAGTGCTGGTTGAGCCGAGCGAGCTGCAAGGTGTCCGCATCCGCCTGCATGAGCCCTTTGCACTGCCAGAGCCCACTGGCAGCCGGGTCTTCCCTGGTGCTGGGCTCATCAAACTTCACAGATAACTTCGTCTCTCGGTCATTCCTCCAAATACCGGCACTGCCGAGAATGCCGGAGCCGGAGAGCTACGAAACACGAGTGGCCTCTTTGAGATCAAATACACCAAATACCAACAAGCTGCCTGCAAGAAGAAAATGCATCCAAAGGGGATAAGGCCAGTTACTGCACCAGGGGCAGACCCTATCACCCCCAGCTATGTCACCCCAGGCCAACGCAGCCAGAACACACATCCTGGTGCAGAAGAAGCTGGTGGCCACCACACGCCTTTGGCACCATCCACATATATCCCCAGGACTGATGCACACACATCTGCCTCCCTATGTATGCACACACGCTGGACAGGGAACCGCAACCCACAGGGTCCAAACCAAGCCCGCCGCAGACGCCACATCACGATGCCTCCGCGTCGAGCTGGCTGGGCAGAGGCAGCGGCAAGCTCTGTGCCGGACATGGGCTCCCTGCGCACTCCCATGGCACAGGCGTGCTGAAGGTGTGCGCATCGCAACTCCAGAGCAAATTCAGGGCTAAAGCATCAGGGAGCAGCAGGCTCCTTGCACAGCTGGGCGGGAAGAGGAGCCCTAAGCCCCTTCCCCATGTGACAGCGTCAATGACACCCCTCTGCCTGACACCTCCTTGTGACACACACCAGGAACACCCTATCCCCAAGCACTGGGCGAGGAACCTCAGCCCTGCGATAAGGACAGAGATTTTGGCCTCCATTGCGCTCATTAGCTGGGTGGAAATCCAACTCCAAGTCTCTTGCTAAAACCCTCCTTCCTGGCTCATGAGTCCAGACCCACTGCCAAGGAGCAGGAGGCTTCTGGGAGAGCTGGGAGGAAGAGACGCTAAACATGACGGTTGAATTAAACAAACAGGGTGATGGGGGACCAGGAGCTGCTGAGTGCAGGGAGCTGCGAGGTGGGGAACAGCTTCTCCTTCACAGGGACCCCAAACTCCCCACTGCACAGCACAGCCCCTGCCACTGACCTCACCGCTGCTCCCCTGCTGCCTGCAGCCGCAGCCCCGGGAGCCAGGAGGGAGCTGGAGGCGCCGCAGGGTGCGCAGCACAGCCCAGCCCCTCGCTGGGGGGACAGGGGATCCCTCCCAGAGAGGGAAACCTCCCATGCAGGCAGCAGAGGCTGCAGCCCTGCATCAGCTGCAGGTTCAAAGCACCGTGCACTCCCCTCAGAGGAATGGAGCCCCCCCCGGGGATGGGTCAGGGCTCGGGGGTGGTGCTCAGTGTCTGATGTGTCTGGCGGCCGCAGGGACCTCAGCACTGCCTGAGAGAGCTGAGACTGAAACCGAGATCAGTCCCAGCTCTCCCCAGCCTCTGCTTGCAGGAGGGTGCAATAAATCACGCACCCATCTTGGCCGGCCTCTGCAGCAGCCCCTGCATGAGCTCTGGCCCCGTGAGCACCCCATGGCTGCTGCTGCACTTGTACAACCAGTGATGGCTTTGCCAGCCCCATCTCCAGATGGAGCAGCCCTGGGCCTCGCTGTTCCCACGGACAGCACAGCCACGCTCCGGCCACCGCATTCCACTCAGACACTGGGTACAGACATCCCAAGGGACCAAAAGGCTCCCTGTCCATCCCCGCTGAGGTGGGAGGGTTTGTACCGGCGCCGGGTCCCCATTGCCGGGGAAGCCATACAGGCCACGGCAAGCGTGGTGAGGATGCCATGAATTTTTAAACTCCTGAAAGCACAAATGGAGCAGTTCTCCTGGCTGGAGATGGGATTTCCAATGCAGCAGAGTGGCTGGAGGAGGAAACGCTGCCTCTCCCAAGCTGCACTTCCCCTGGGACAATGCGTCCGGAATCCCAGTGTGCTGGGTGCAGCGCAGGAGCCAGGGCAGCCCCTGGGACAGAACACTCTGGTCAGGAGTTAAGCACCAAACCCATGGCCTGGGCACCCTCTGGCCAGGCTGCCCAGACCTGGAGCTCACCCTGACCCACCGTCCCTCTGGTGCCTCTGCAGCATCTCTCTGTCCACAGCGAGACAAACGCACACACGCTCGACCCTGCAGCCTGTCTGCAGACACATGCAACAGGACAGCACACACATACGCGCACACGCGTGTGCATGCACAAGCTGATCACCTTCCCTTCTTCCCGGAGGCTGCTCAAGCCACGGAGGAGCCTCATTCCTTTACCAGAGCATCCATCATCACCGGCAGCTCTGCCTGCCGCACTGCCCGCGCCTAAGCCCGCTCCCAGCCCCGGTCACGCTTCCAGCTGCGTGGAGGGGAAACCAGAGGAAGCCCAAAGGAACCACAGCCGGGGGGGAGTGAGCTGCCACCGCTGCCAAGCTGGCCCGTGCCGCGGG
>WYDI02025473.1:56836-69785 GCA_009867235.2 Psittacus erithacus | reverse complement strand
AACCAGAGGAAGCCCAAAGGAACCACAGCCGGGGGGGAGTGAGCTGCCACCGCTGCCAAGCTGGCCCGTGCCGCGGGCAGGAAGCAGTTAAGCTCTGACCCTCTGCTGAGGAGGAACCGGCCAGAAACACGTGTAAACCGGAAAGCAAAAAAACCCCCGCAGAGGGCGACTTACCTGTTGGAGGTAGAGGAAGGCTGGAGGACAGGGGAGAGAGTGAGGAAGCATGCCTGAGTTGGAGACAAGGAGGCAGCCCGAGTTAGCCATGGAGCACAGCATGTGTCGACAGGTAGCCGTGAAGCTGCTCGCGGGTCCGTCCTCTTCCGCACAGCGCTATATCCTCGTCTTCCCGGCCGGCCCCTCGGGCTCTCCCCTCCTCGCCGTCCCTCCCGACCCCTCGGCGCTAGTTAGGAGGGTTCATCTGCGGCAGGCCGCTGCGCCCGCAGCCGCGCTCCGCGGTTCACTTCGGTGCCATTAGACACTGGCACTGAGCGCACGGTCTGCAAAGGGTGTGCGTGAGCCAGAGCGGGAGCGGGAGAGAGAAAGGAAGGGGAGGAGGAAGGGAGAGAGGGCTCGGGAGCGAAATAAAAGGGGTGGGAGTTGGAGGAGGAGGGGGAGTCCCCTGTGCATTCAGACATCAAACAGAGCTCTGTATAAAATGAAGAGAATCCGTAATGACATGAGAACAGCTGATCCCGCACTTAACCCCTCCGCCGCCGCTTGCAGACGCTTCCCACCGCCCCGGCAGCCCCGGCCACACGCCGCCGCGCTGCGGGAGCGCAGGCAGGATGGGGCCGGCGGCGGAACCGCCTCCCATCGCGGCGCTGGCTCCCGGGGGATGAAGGGCCTTACCGGGAGTCCCGGTGATGCACCGCGGGCGCTCCCGGCCCCCGCGATGGCAGCGGCGCTGCCGCGGGGCTCCCCATGCACACACAGCCGGACACGTGCACACGCACCACGCTCCCTGGGACACACACACGCAGCCAGGGCCGGCGGCGGGCAGGGAGCCATGCAGCAGCCCCAGCCCCGCCTCCCCGCGAGGCACGGACCCGCTCACGCGCGCAGCACGCATGGCCCCGGCAGCCCCCGGCCTTCCCGGTGAGAGCCGCCCCAGCCCCGGCGCTGCCAGGCGCAGGGCCCGCTGCGGGCAGCTGCGAGCTCCGCTGGCGACAGCTGCGGCAGCTCCGGCATCCCCGCGCTCCCCGCAGCCACGGGGACCCCCTGCCCCATGCTGGCAGAGGACGGGGGTGGCCCTGGCAGAGCTCAAGAGGCTTTTTGGCATTTCAGACGGGCCTGCGGTACTGCCAGCAGCCCTGACGCATCAATGCCGCGCACACCTCTGTCACAGCTGCCATAGCAATAGCCTACGTGCCGGTGCCCTTGAGGGCCAGCCAGCATGGGCACACACTTGTTCTCGTTTGGGGTCCCTGGTCCCACCTCATGCAGCACTGGCACCCTGTGGTGCCGCAGAGCTCAGTTCTGTCACAGGGGTTCCTGTCCTGGCTCTCCACGGTGCCGGCACCACATCACACCTGACTTCAGAGCCGGGACGGCGTTGTGTCTGGCTATGTGGGAAATGAAATGTGGGCTTGGTTCAGTTTCCACCTTGGCCAAATATGATGCACAAAGGCAGATCTGTGCCAGCAGCTGCTGATGCTCCGTCTCCGCTGGAGCCTCCAGCACACGACCAGCCTTGATCAGAGGCTGGGATTTTCCACAGTATCCCCAGGCAGAGCGACATGCTGCAGTGTCCTGGTACACTCGCAGTGGTTCCTGCTCTGCTGCAGACACTCCACAGCAGTGGCGCGGCCGGCAGGAGCAACCAGGCAAACCTGGTGAAACAAACAGCTCTGGGAAAAGCTGCCCCGAGAACGGTGTCTGGGTCCTGAGGGTGCCAGCCCCCGGCAGGGTCCTGCTCCCGGGGTGACCATGCTCCAAAGGGACCATGGGGTGCCAAATCAGGCAGGGGACATGGGGTCTCATCACCACCACCCCGTGGTACTGAGAGGAGCCTGGCAGCAACATCTGCTACCAGCAGCATCCTCTGGGCACCACTCCATGTGAGGAGCATGGGCTGCAGTGAGTTCCCATGTCCCAGCACCACCGCTTGCCCTCCAGCTCCTATGGGACCACCGCAGATCCCAGTGGAGCATCCTGTCCTGCACACCTTGGTGCTCAAAGCCAACACTGCCCACATGCCTCCAGCTCCCCTTCCCTAGGGACTCTGGCAGCCCCAGTACCATGCATGCATGGGCAGGATGTAGGGCTGGAGGACAAACACTGTGTGGAGAGGAGCCCACCAGACCCCATGTACACCTGAGCACCCCACAGCACTGCACAGTGAGAGGCACCCTGGGCAAGGTGATGGGCAGCTTCCAAGGCCCTTGGGCTGGTCTGGCTCCATTGCAGCTCCTGCACTGCTCAGGCAGAGGTGACCAGGGAAGGGCATGGCCCAATGCTCCAGGCTGTGGTGCCCAACCAAGCAAACTATGGGAGGTGGGAGCCGGCCCTGGGATGAGGTAATGTGCTTGTCCTCCTCTGCACCAGAGCCTGGCTCTGGGCAGAGTGACTCAAAGGCTTTCCTGGCCAGTGGCAGTGCCACGAGCCAGCAGCCGTGTCATGGGAAGGTCCTGGCTGGCTTCAGCCACAGGGCAAGGAGAGACGCTGCTCTCCTGGCAAGGAGAGTGCATGGAGCGATGTGCTGGGCAGAGACCCCATCCCCGCTGGTGCAGACCCTCTGCACCACCAATAGCAGCAGGAACCAGCCGTGTTTTTCCAGGATAAATGCAATAGGGAAACCGAGCACGGATCGGGGAGCTGAGGAGCACTGGAGTCTCCTCTCTCCCTCCCTCAGCCATCACCAGCATCAGCCTGGCTGCAGAGATGCCCTCACAGCAGCGGGGAGCCCCCATGGGACACCAGCACAGCAGTGCCAACCCAGAGCAGGGAACATGTTGCCAACCACCACCAGTGGATGTCCCTCACCTGCTGCTCCCACCTGCCTCAGCAGTGCCACCGTGCCGCAGCCAGGCCCATGGCACCGGCAGCGCACCAGGGCTGTGCCCAGCCCTGTGGAGCCGCAGCCCCAGAGGGGCCCCTCCAAACCTGAAGTCTCCTGGAATGAAAGTTTATTTATCTGTTTAATTAAGATGTGTTCACCAGGCGCACAGACCCCGTTCCATCTGTCTCACTTACAGCCGCGTCCCAGTAAAATTAAACCTAATAAATATCAGAGGAGGGAAAGCAAAGGGCACATGTAAGATATATGATCAAAGGCAGAAGTTGCACAGGGCTGCAGTTCTAAGCACATCTTTCTCTCTGCCCTTCGGGGATGGGTTGGCGATGCGCTCCCATGCACAGGATGGGGCTGACTTTCCTTCAAATCAGCACTTTTCCCTTTTTTTTTATTTATTTCAAATGAACCCTTGAGGGCTCCTTGGTTTTTGTCTTCTGGAAGAGGGAGAACAACACGGCACCAGGACAGGAGTGGCCTTGGCCACTGGTCTGGAGCCCAGGGAGGTGGCAGAGCCTGTGCTGGGGAGCTGATGAGCATATTCCCCTGAACCATGAGGGAGCCCACCAGGAATTGCTCCCAGACCATGGGGATCCTATAGTGCATGTGGCTGGGAGCCGGCCTGGCAGCAGAGCTGCTGGAGGTGCCCAAGGCCGGGAGATGTCAGAGCCGCCGGTACCCAGCTCCCCTTAGAGGAGGAGGAAGAACACTCGCCTCTGACACCCAGAAGCTACATCCAACAGAAAGGAGGGCTCTCAGGTCTGCCTGGAGCCCTGGCAAGGGCTCTGCCCTGAGCCTGCCTGAGCACAGGATGTCCCAAAGCCGTGGCAGTCATTCATTAAAAGCTCATTAGAAGTTCATCGCAGACATAAAGCAAATAGATGAAGGCACTGGTGGATCGGAGCTGCTGTGAAGTGGGGGGAAGGTCCCACATTGCTGGCACAGACCAGGACAACAACAAGGAGCTGACAGAGGTGATGGGCAACAGCCCCACGTGCCAGCAGGCTCTGCCCTGCTGCAGGGAGGTCCCTGCCCACCGCCCCTCCACATCCACACCGTCACCGTGCCACTGTTCCCTCTGCCTGAGCTATCCCAGCCCCTCTGGAGACAGCCGCCAGCCACGCAGAGGCTCGCAGTTCCTTGCTCCTCCTCTAAAAGACAGACATGGTTTAAACCAACCCCAGACATACTGGAACCCGATATGGCTGATAGGGAGCAGCCTTGCCAGGGCACAGGGACCCCAGGATGCAGGTGGGATGTGGAGGAGGATGCTCCAGCTCCCTGGGGATGCCTGGCCCAGCCGTTTCTGCACCCAGTTAAACTTGCTCTACATCTTCTCCTGCTTCTTCCTCCTCTTCCTTCTCCAGCAGCTCTCAGAGGGGTCACTGGAGCCCTCACCTGCTCTCAGCTCCCAAAGAAGCCAGAGATTACAGTGAAAACCTTCACTCTGCAGCATCCCAGCACCCTCACTGCTGCTGCTGCCTCTGCCCCCAGCTGCCACATCCCTGCCTGCCACATCGCTGGGTGAGGAGGGGACCATGACCAGCACACGGCAGCTGTGGCAGCTGGGAGGGGAGCAGAAATGCAGAGAAAGCGCATGAAAGTTTAATGGGATCTAGGGAAAACCGCCACCTCACTGGAACTTTCCTTGCCTGCTGCGGGGAGGGATGGGATAGGGACCTGAAGATGTTTCAACCTCCAGCTGCCAGTGCTGTGCAGTGGGACAGTGGCTGGGCCAGTGCCTGGGGATGTCCCTCTGCCCTTCACGTGCCTCAGGACCCTCGGTGCTCACCACAAAACAGCACCCAGTTGAAGCATCCTGAGATGCGCGAGCAGGGAAGCCGGGGTTCCCATCCCACCACCCTGCGGCACGAGCAAACCGGTCACGGGCACCTTCCAGCAGCCGGCCATGCTTGAGCTCACTGCGGGACACACGGCAGCTCCCGTGGGACACGGTTTACACCTGTGGCTGGGCTGGACGGGCAGGAGCCATCACCGCAGCGGTGAGAGCGCTGGCGCCTGCTGAAAGCCCTTGCGCTTGACACAATATTTACATGAGATGGCAATCGGGCTCCCCAGATAGAAGGAGCATTATTGTGCAGGCAGCAGAGCCGAGGCGCAGCGGATACTGCTGAGCACTGTGGGCTGAGCGGGCAGTGCCAGCAGGTAACACACTGCACCACACCGGGCAGGGCACCAAGCACCAGTGCTGCTGGGGCTGGAGCCACGGCCACTGCGGGGTGGAGGTGGCTCAGGAGCGATGGAGGTGATGCAAGGAATGAGCAACTGCAGACCCGGGAACCTGAAACGCCACATTCCCAGAGCCCCTTCCCTGGGATCAGACCCACTCCCTGATGAGGGGTTCCCAAGGAAAAGCACCCCCATTGCAGGCTGCAGCGGGGCTTTGGCAGCAGCCCCGAGGCACCAGTGCATGGGGCAGGATGGAATGGTCAAGCCCAGGGTTGTTAGTGCATGAGCACAGGGGGCACTGCTGGTGCTGGGCACAGGGCAGCCAGGCAGGGATGGCACCAGGAGCAGCATACAGGTGGGCAGAGGAGAGCAGAGTGTCTGCTCTGCAAGCAGACACTCAATCCTCATTATAAGGCTTTTTAAATGCACAGACAGGATATTAGCGTTTAACCAGGCTCTAGGACTCCAGGGCAAACTTTAAAAATCATAATATTTATAGAACCCTCCTTCCACGCGCCCCACATGCTCTTTATTTCGCCTGCAATTACTGCTAATTTGAAGACATTTTGCTTTGGCATCTCAGCCTGTTGCGGTGCCGATTCCCAAGTCACCCGCTGCCGCCTGCCACTGCAGCGCTCCCACGGGGCCGTGCTCCTGCCACACAGGGAACCAAACCCCTGCTCCCATGATGGAGAGACACCTACGATGCCAAGAAACCACCACACAGGGAGCAAAGCCCTCTCCCAGCCTTGCTGGGACCCACTGCACTGAGACCCGGCCCATGCACGGCATGGGATGGGAAGGGAGAGCCTCGAGCATCCCGCACTGCCCAAACAAGCAAACGCTCTGCAGGAGCTCCCATGGGAACAGGCACCCGGCACTGCTGCCTGCACCCCGCACCATCTGGAGCTCAGCAAAGCCACGCGGTGCCTAAGGAATCGCAAGTGGAAACTCCAGAGCAGTTGCCTCCAGAGCTGTCGGCAGCTCATGAAGACTCTGGGCAGAATGAAGGCCCCAGCAGAAGGCTCCTGCCTAGCGCCTGCACTGAGACCTCTCATGACAAAGCACCTTACGCCTGGAAGCTGCTTCCTTGAGAAACAATGAAGTCACATTGTCCTCCTCCTCCATGTAAGCTCCTTTCCCCACATCCCCCTTCATCTGCTCTGCTCCTTGCTCCGGAATCCAGCTCTCTGAAGTGTGTATTCCCCCACAGGCTGCTACAGCCCCCCGGCACCTCAGCCAGGGCAGTGGGAGCAAAAGAAGATGGTGAAAGGCGCTCATGCACTGGCTTGAACCCCAGTTCATGGGCTGGGATGCCACAGAGAGCCCCCCAGGATGCTGCAGATTCTGATGCTGAGCCCAGCTTCTGCACCTTTGGGTGCAGGCCTGCAGGAAGCTGCTGTCCTATATCACCCTCCCTTCTGCTCCCTGTCCCGGCCATGTCAGGGGAGCAGCTCGTGCCTGCATCCAGCATCCCATTCCTGATCAAAGCGCCCGGATAGACCCCATCACATCCTCCTCTTCCCCATCCCTGCTCAAAGCCCTTGGGATGGCTAAGGGGATCTCAGCATCCCCCTGGATGGCTTAACAGACCTGCTATCATAGAGAGAGCCTGAACCCTGCAGAGCCCAGCCCTCCATGCCCCCAGCTTGGTGGGGAACAACCAGACAGAACCATGCAGGCTCCAAACCACCTGGACAGGAACCCACTGGAGCGCAGCGCTCACCAGTACAGCACAGACGAGAGGGGACGGGGCTGGGGGTGTTCCTGGGTAGCCCCAACCACCCCATGCAGGAGAGGGGGCTGCTGCCTGCAGCCAGTACTGCATGGAGGGGAGGCCGGATGGTGATGGGGATGTCCTCAGGCAGTGCCCAGGCAGGGTCCGCTGCCTGCCTCTGCCTCCCTGCCCAGCGTCAGGCCTGCATCACATCACATCCCCTGCCTGCAAGCCATGAGGAAAGCTCTCCCAGCCTGGCATTGGCCAGGAAGCAACAACAGCAAGAAACAGCCCTGACTCTGAGCAAAACCCGGCAGAAAGGGAGGGGAAATGCCCACCCTTCGTGCTGGTACCTACCCAAAAGTACATCATCATGTTGGCAGCAGGGTACTGAGGAGCTCCGCGGGATCGGTGGGAGGGTGATGGGCTGTTCCCCGATGCCGGCTGTGCTGAGCACCGCTGCTCCTCGGTGGGCTTTGTCCCCTCGGGTGCTCACTGTCCAGCTCCAGTGCCAAGGGCCAGCATGGACAAGCACCCTGTCTTCTCGCCTCCCTTTCTGGCACAGTGTGGTCACTCGCTGCGGGCTGCTGTGAGCTTCAGAGCCAGCTGCCAGCATCTGGCATGGTGCTGTGGGGTGGGCTGGAGAGCAGGGACTGGAGATGGACACGGGGCAGCCCTGGGGGTACAGGGGGTTTATCCACCCCGGGGAAATAAACAGAGAGGGATGGAGAAAAATGAAACCCTCTCTGTTCTTTCAGAGCTCAGCGCAGGGTGAGTGTGCGGGGGGAGCCCAAGGCGAGCACCCGGAGGGCCGGGGCTGGGGCAAGCAGCAGCGTGTGGGCTCCGGTGCAGCAGTGTGGGCTCCGGCGCAGCAGCGTGGGCTCCGCTGACACTCAGAGCAGCTGACGTCCTGCCTCAGCATTTCTCAAGCGCCCTGTCAATAAGGGAATCCATCCTCGCTCTCGCGGTTAACCTGCGAGGTGCCAGCTGGCTCCCTGCACCCCCGGTTCACAGAGCCACACACTCCCCATTCCTGCTCCCGGCAGGCAGGGATGCTCGGCCGGGGTCCGGCAGACCCGGCTGGCATGGGCTATCCTGGGGCATCACCCACTTTGCTGGATGCAGCCGAGCTGCGGCCAAAGCTATCCCTGTGTGCAGAGCAGCGGGGATGGTCCCTGCACAAGCAGCTACCTGGGATGCGACCACCGTGGTCTGCATGGGAACAACTCCCAGGAGCCCCACCAACACTGGGGCACTGGCCCCAGGCATCACGCCCCGACGTTGTACCCAGGCCCCAGTGCGGGCACAGCCCCTCAGCTCACTGCTGCTCAGGCACTAAATCTCTGTTCCCCTGGGGCCCCACTCGCTGGAGGAGTAACGAGACCGGGAGCGCTCAACTGAGAGTGAGGGAATAAATAAGAATAAGGGCAGGCACAGGAGCGAGAGGGGCGCAGAGAGGTCTCTGGGGCCCCACTGGCTCTGACACCTCCAGCCCCATAATCATATTCAAAGCAGAGCCGCGCTGAGGCATTTCTCCTCCAGCACAGCAATAAAAGAAAGCAACGCTCTCAATAATTCAGCACCAGGAGAGGGTGATGAAGCAGAGGAGCCACCACTGCAGGCAGCTGGGATGGGGGCTTCCCACTCCCTCTTATATCTTGGCGATCAAAACCCTCTCCTCCTCCTCTGTGATCTGCAAAACCAGCCCCAGCTGTGCCCTGGAGCCCCATGGTCTGCTGGAGGCCCACATCGCTGCATGGGACATGCTCTCAGTGTGAGCCAGATGCAGAGACCTGGGGCAGAGCAGCCCAGTGCAGCAGAACAAACCCCCTCCATCACCACACAAGCCACAGCTGAGGGTCACTGGGCAGGGAGGCAGCTCAGCTCCCCGGCATAGGTCCCTTTCCAGCGCTGTTTCACCTTCTCCCACTTCAGCATCCACAGCCCCACATCCACAGCCGCCCTCTCCTCAAGGCACCTTTGCAAACAGTGCCAGTCACCCGCAGCCACATCCCAGCTCTCCCATCCAAACCAGCACTGGGGCTGCTCAGCTGCCGGACACGGACCCTACTGCAAGATGCATCATCTCTCCAGACTCAGTCATGGCCTCCAGGCACCTGCAGCCCAGCCCACAGCATCCCCAGGGACCGACCTGAGTGCCACCAGACCCACTGCTGCCGACCACTGCATTTCCCCCCCAGGCTCAGACCAGCAGCCCAGCTTTATCCCGATAATCCTGGCCCATGCTGCCACCCCCTGCGCCCGTTGCTGCACAGGCACCTCTGGGCCAGTGTCCTCCATCAGCATCTTCATCCCCAGCCCCTTGCCTTATCTTTGCTTCTCTGCTTTACCCACTGAGGCTATGCGGGAGCATGGGTTTGTGCTGTACTCAGCAGGATGGACCTTTGGGGGGACCTCGTCCCTCCCCCGAGATGGGACTAGAGTCTACTGCCGTGAAACAAAGCAATGTGAGGTTATGATGGGAAGAAGCCATCCCCATCTGCCCTGCAGGCACTGGGCTGGCTCCCTGTGCACGTGCCCAAGCCATCACCTGCCTGAGCTGGGTCTCAGCCTGGGTAACACCACGGACTCGTGTGACACAGCATGGGCTGCAGGACCCTGGGGCAAACATCACTCACAGCAGACGACTGCCAGGTCAGGGCAGGACCTGGGGCTGGTGCCACTGTGGTAGGGGCAGAGTCCCCTCCGCAGGCTTCTCCGGGAGCCGCACAGAGCACAGACAGACAGACAGCAGCGTCAGCACACACGGACAGCTCACAGACACTGCAGCCCTCGCACTCATGTCACGGGGCTCAGCGCCCGCTGGGTGCCAGATGCTGGTGGAGGGGAGCATCAGCCACCTGCAGCACAGGCTCTGCGCCGTTCCCCCGGCCCCGCAGCAGCAGCACCCAGCGCCTGCCCCTCACATGCAGGTTTCAGCATGCAGCTCTCAGCGTGGCCCCAGAGGGACGCCGGCCCCAAGCGCAGTGGCTTGGGCTGTGCAGCCACTGCCCAAGCCCCAGAGCAGCCCTTGGCTCTGCAGCAGCACCGAACGCCTCGTACCTTTTGTTCAGCCCAGCTCCTCCTGCGGTGCTCGCGCTGGGCTCTCTAAGGAGAGACAAGAAAGAGGAGGAAGGATTAAAATCAATGATCATCATCACTAACCTGCTTACAGTCAATGCTGTTTGCTCATTGACTGGCAAAACGTTCAGATACAAGTAGGAACGTGAGGATGAGCTCCTGGCGTGCTGGGAAACCTGCCCCTGGTAAGGGGCATGGGGTGGCTGAGCCCTGTACACGGATCAGCAGCAGCGGAAGCCTTCTCCAGCTCTGACAGGACACCCAATCCTGATCCAGCTCTTACAGACCACAGGCCCCTTCCCCAGCTTTGCTGAGGGTCTGCAAGCACAAGCCCAGCTCCACGCAGAGAACATGGAGTCGGATTGGACACAGCTGTTGCCAAAGTAATGGACACAGAGAGTTCAGCGTGCCCAAACCCTCTGTACACACCAAAGATGCTGTGGTGCTCCTGCCCCTGGCAGTGCCTGTCCCTGCCTCGCTCCCGGTGCGGTCCCACGAGGAGCGAGCCCTGCAGCCCCCGGCGCTGCCGCCCCGGCTCCGGGCCCTTCCTGGAGAACATCGCCAAATTTCAAAGAAAACTTCCTGAAAGCTGCACTTCAACTAATTGGTTTTTGCAGCATTGCCAACACAAATGTTCATAAATCATGTCAGACCCTCAGAAATGATGAGAACAGCTTATACATCACGAGAGTGTTTTAAAAGGAGTAAGCCAGGGCTGTTTCTGTTTGTTAATCGCTTCTTTGGGGACCAGGAGGTGTCGAGCTCTGCAGCAGCAGCAGTGGCTCTGCTGTGGAGTGTGGAGCTGCTGCGCTCCTCTAGAGCATCATTCCAGGAAAGCAGCGCCCTATGATGAGGCAGCTCTGGGTGTCAGGACCATGTGCCCAGGGCTGAGTGAAGCAGTCACTGCCCCAAGCCCGTGTCCAGATCCCTGTGAACATTTGGGTGTCCAGAGGCCCAGCCACGCATGGTGGTGGCTCTGGAATAGCGGAGCCAGTTCCCAGGCACCTCTGTTAGCAAACACGGCTCTCAGCCGCACAGCAGGGTAATCAATTATGGTAATTCCTGCCTCAATGAAGCAGATTCATGGAGGAGCACAGCTCATTAGGCTGGTGCTGACTTCCATTAGTGCTCTTATGATAAAAACCCTCCAGAAAGCTCTCGCCCAGCCAGACTCGCGTTTTCCAGCCTCAGGATCTCCCTTCCCAGCTCCTAGGCCAGGGCAGACTTGGCTGCGGGACATGAGAGCCCTAGAAAAGTTGGTTGGAAGCTCCCTGGCCCCCGAGCCGAGGGGACACAGTGCAGGCCCACGGTGCTCCTGCCTCCAGCGCTCCTGCCTCCTGCCACCCCTCCCTTGGTGAGCTTTGCCTCACCAAGAAAGCGCTCACAGCATCCCGGGCTGGGAAGCAGAGACGGCGCAGTGGGAGCAGAGTCCCAGCATGTGCTGCCGTGGGTTTGGGTGTGCTGGCAGCCCAGGCAGCCGCTTTGGCCGTGAATGACTGACGGGCACTCGCTGTCCTCGGGGGGAGCGGTGATGGGTAAAGTCTCATTTCCCAAACACGCTTCCCGAGGAAGGTGCCTTCTGAGAGCCGCCACAGAGCACCGCAGGGCCCCAGCAGCCGGAATGCGCCGCGGGAGCTCCCGCAGCCTGGCACCGGCACAGATCCCTGGTGGTCCCAGGCGCCACAAGGACTGCAATGCTCCAAACTGCCCTGTCCTGCACCTGCATCAAACAGGAGATGGAAGACCCTGGCAGAGCGCTAATGGGGGTGGGATAGGAACAGCTCCAGGCAGTCAGGATCAGCATTCCTGGGGGGTCTTGCCCCTGCTCCTGCTTTTCTGGCTGAGCTCCAGGTTCATTGGCTCTAACTGGAGCCCTGAGCAGCCTTGCAGGGACCCACATCCCGAACAGGCGAGCCTAACGCAGGCAGCTCACCAGCAAAACCTGACCTGGCCAAAACCACCTGGATCCAGAGCCCCAGTGCTGCACCCCAACAACCCCCATCCCTGCCTCACAACCAGGGGGCAAACCCCGTGGCGGGCCTGGGCTCACCACCCTGCTCTGCTGGGAAACTTCTCCATAGTTTGTCAAAGCATATTTCGATCCCCCTTCCTCCCACCAAAAACCCTAAATTAATTTTGCTTTTAATTAAATTCATTAGCAAAGATTATCTGGCTGAGGAAAAATAATATCCTGCCCCTCCCCCGGCAGCCCTCTCTATTTATATCCTTATATACATAAGCAGCAGTGAATATTTCTTTATGGGCCATTAAGGGTTTAGTGTTTAATTTATAAGCGCGTTCTCTGGCGGGCGGGATGGCTGGGCAAAGTCAACACTTTTAATTAAATGAGAAGGGGTTTTTGCCACTAGGACAGACCAAGCGCCTGCTCCCGCAGCTCTGGGAGTACATGGCAGGTCCCATGTGGGGCTGGGTGCCTCCGTGCAGCTCTCGAGCTGTTTCACCACCATTGGCTGTGGTGATGTTGAGCAACTTGCGGCTCCCCCCACCCAGGGAGAGCCATCTGCCTTGGCAAGGGACAACCGGAGCCCATCAGCGCACAGGGGGCGTTGATGCCCCTGCAGCATCTCAGTCCTAACTCTGGTCACCAGCACACTGCTAGCCCGAGCAGTTGCTGTGAGCCTTTCAACCGAAATCCTTGCTGCAACTTCTGTCAATTCCCAGCACTTCCATACTTCCTCCGGCCTGAAACCTGCGGCTCTCACAGCATCACCGCCTCCTCCCTCCCAGTGCGCTGCACTCCCAAGGACAAAGTGCTTCAGACGCGCACATCACCTACGAATCATGGAACCACAGATTGATTTGGGTTGAAGGGACCTTAAAAGCTCCTCCAGCTCCAACCTCTGCCATGGGCATGGACACCTTCCACCAGAGCAGCTTGCTCCAAGCCCCTGTGTCCAACCTGGCCTTGAACACTGCCAGGGATGGGGCAG